>BSBK01012422.1:102500-105730 GCA_027943335.1 Chamaecyparis obtusa | reverse complement strand
TATTTTTTTAGATCCTAGACTAATAGGATTATTCTGCATTTTGTTTCCTAGATTAGGAAATTTAATCAAACTTATGATAAGAATTTTATAGGACCTGATTGTTATGGTTACCCCCTTACCGATGTTGAACCATCGATTTATCTTAAATATCATGCTAAGGAAAATTGAGAATCTTTGAGATTAGGAGTACTATGAAGTTATGCAATCAAATTATGTAGATTGAATTGAATTGAAATAATAAATGTATTCTATATGTTTGCAAGCTTGAATTTGGATTATGATCTATATGTGGGAATTGTACTTTATGTGACTTTGAGTACATAGTAGAAATTATAACTTATGTGTATAAAATTATATGCAATTAAATTATGCACTATATGAAAGTGATTAGATGTATGCATTGAATCATGAATTATGAGAAAGTGATTGTAAGAATGCAATCGAATTCTATGTTGCAAATAAATATCATGTTAGACATCTTCGCTGCATTGATGTTATGAGTAATTGATGATTACCTTGTGATGATGTTAGATTATTGATGATCATGATTTCAATTGAATTACAAGATTAGTAGGAATTAGAGATGCAATTGAATTATGAAATTGAAACTAAGCAATTGAATTTTGATTAAATTGAAGATGTTATATCTTATATGTTTATTTGTATTGGTTTTCTTCCTTGAATTATTGATGCTGCATTAAGGAGTGTGCAGGTAAGAGAACCATGGAATTAATCAGAGAACCAAGGTTAAACATATGTGAATTGAGTAAGCCAAAGCTTAATCTGACATGGGATTAAAAGCCTCATTGTAATGTGAACTCCTGGTAAATGTGGATTTTTGCATGTGTGTTATTAGTTAAGTTCTTGTTGTCATCCAGGGCATGACCTTGGGTATATAATGTGTAATCGTTAGTGTCATTTGACACTTGTTATGTGCTTGTTTTAATTCATCCTTGTTCTAGTCACTTCTAGAGGCCAATAAGGGGTTCTAAGGGTCATTTTTGGCATACTTTAAGTACCTTATGGATAGGGTTATGAGTTAAGAAGGTTTTGAGCATGTCCCTAATTCCCTAGTGACCTTGGTAACCTATTTTATGACCCATTTGCCCTCAACTTCGAAATTGGATAAGTCATGATCTTTACCCAACTCCACCTTTTCTTTCAATCATGCATTTATCATGAGGGGACAAGGGAAGACAACAAGGCCATAGAGTCAAGTCTACATTTATGGATGGTGGGTGGGTAGAGATTTGGAGGCCTTTTTAGAGGCCCTTAGGAGATTTAGTGGGTGTTCACCCACTCTCCACATTTGGAGACATTAGGGTTTGGATTGAGGAGGGATAGTGGATAAGCTCTTCTCAAATTTCCATTTCCATCACACTTATGGAGGTTGGTTACTCTTCTCATGGAAGCCTTTCTACTTGCTCTTTAGATTAACTTATATTTTTCTTTCTCATGCATATGAATCTTGGTTCTTGTTGTGACAATGTGTTGTAATGGAGGGATTTTGGGTTTTGATTTCATGGTTTGATCTTGTTCTTTTTGCTTGATTGAGGAGTTCTTGTTTATGGGTGTGAGGCATTACTCACCCTTTGGAAGGGAAGAAGTGACCTATGGGTGGAGGGGTTAGTTGGGCTCTCCATGAGGTGAGAGTCTCTTCTCTTGGAGAAGAGGGATAAGTCCATGGTGTATGGGCACCATGGAAGCCATTGCATTCTTGTATTTTGAAGAGGATGTTAAGCAAAGTATGTGTATGAAGAGGCATTTGGATATGCATGGATATGTAGCCTTTAAGAGGCATTTGAATACTCATGGTGAGAAAATTTGTATGTAATGGCATTCTCCCCTTGGAAAAGCCCACCTCCACCCTCTCAATGAGCTTGTAAGACTCATTTGTGTAACCTTGGAAGGGAGTAATTTGTCGTATGTGCATTGTGTATATTGTTTGTGAGCATCTGTTGATCTTGTTGCATACCCGTTTAGCCTTGGTTCTCCAAGCTCGGGGGTGGTCTTAGAAGAGACCTAGGTTGGGTGGTGAGCACCCATGGTTCTCCATTTTTTTATTTGCAGGTTTGGATGTCAAGACTCATGTGGATGATGCTTGAAAAAGTCCACTCTCTTGGTGTAGAATTATCCTATGATGTGGTATTGTTGATCCTTGTTGAAGATCATCTTCTTGTATTTTGTAATGTTGTTTGTATGCCTTTTGGCTATTGTGAAGTTGTAAGAGATTAGTAATGAAGATGAGTTTTATTTATTCCATCTTGAACTCTCATTGAGTATCTACACCAGTTTGGATTAATTAGTTGTAAATGTGAATACTTCTTTATCACAAAGAATATGTATTTTAGTTGAGGAGATGACTATATTGAAAATGATGAATCATTTCTTCCATATCCAATGTATTCTAGTTCTTGAGATAATGAAGTTATTCCTTCTTGTGAAATGAAAATCAAAGTTGATAGAATAGATAAAGGATATAGTTGAATATTACTCTCCTTTTTGCAATGAGTTCTCAATATTGATAGAATAGATATTGTATCATTTCAATAAGATTTCATATTTTGGTTGAAGTAGGAATATTGTAGATTCATATATGATGATTTAAATGTCTTGATCATTGAAAATAATCTCCATTTGATTCATATCACTCTTTTAGACCTATCAATTGTAATGAAACATCTATGAAGAAATGAACAAATTAATTTATATGTTGATATCTCAATTGATTTGCAATCTAACTATATTTAACCCTTATTGATACTCTACCATCTTAAGACAATATACTTCCTTATGCATTAAGGAGACTAATTAAATGATTAAGATATACTACTCATAGTTTGCAAGAAGATGTAAAAATAGTGCAAGCAAAATAACACTCTCCAAATTTTAAGAGAGCAAAATGCTCTCTGGATTTTGTATGGGATAAAAATCCCATACAAAATCCATACCACAGTCATTTTAATATAATAAACTTTCCACCTCAATATATATTAAACAAATAAAATATTAATCTACTTTACCCCCTTACTTATTTAATATCTTCCCCATAACATGGCGCATGTGGAGGGATGTCAAGTCTTTGTTTTAATTCAAACCTTCTTATTGGGTAGGGGAATGTACCTTAGCTGACTCCCCATCATGGGCGCACAGCATGGGGATACTCACTTTAGAATTGTTTATTCTATGTCTGCAATAAAATTAATGCATTGACCACTCTCCATAGAAGT
>BSBK01012422.1:5000-100000 GCA_027943335.1 Chamaecyparis obtusa | reverse complement strand
TGGTGAGAAAATTTGTATGCAATGGCATTCTCCCCTTGGAAAAGCCCACCTCCACCCTCTCAATGAGCTTGTAAGACTCATTTGTGTAACCTTGGAAGGAGTAATTTGTTGTATGTGCATTGTGTAAATTGTTTGTGAGCATCTTGTTGATCTTGTTGCATACCCGTTTAGCCTTGGTTCTCCAAGCTTGGGGGTGTCTCATAAGAGACCTTGGTTGGGTGGTGAGCACCATGGTTCTCCCCTTTGTTGCAGGTTTTGAGGTCAACACCCAAGTGGAAAAGCTTGAAGAAGTTTCTCTTGTTGAGCTTGTATCAACTCTCCTAGGTTGTTGTAATATTGACCTTGAAGGAGATCTTTCTCTCTTGTATAATGTAAAGAATTTCCATTATTGAGTTCATTGTATAAATAGTAGATGTATATGAAAAGGTGTATGTAATATGATGAAGTGAAGTAGCTCTTTTATGTTGATCTCTCATTGAGTATTCCATCAAAGTGTAATATATAATTGTAATGTAAATGCTTCTTCACCATAGAGATTATGTAATGAAATTGATAGGATGTCTATAATGAAAATGCAATGTATTTTCTATCTTGTCTAATTGATGTTTGCTTCTTAAGATAGTGGAGTTATTTTCTTTTTATAAAAAAAAGTTATTCAAAGTTGGCAAGAAAGGTCATGAAAATCATTCAATAGTATGTAAAATTTCATTAATATGGATAGCCATGAAACTCTTAATATTGGATTCATAGTTGTAAGCTCATTGCAATCTATCTAATTTTAGACCAAACTCATACTTAATAAAACTATACTTGGATAAAGAAACTTGGTCATTTCTCATTCTCTTTCAATAAGACTATCCATGGAATAATTGACAAGATGAAATATCAAATGAGAGACATATATGCATTCTAGACTTACTAATTTCCTTAATTGCATTCTAAACACCTCACCTATGTCTAGTAAATAAAATAAAGAAATCAAGTTGTTGTAGTATTAGTCATATTGAAAAAAAAAAGAGACACTTCCAGAATTTATAAGAGCAATTTTTCTCTCTGGAAAATGTATGGGGATAAAAATTATCCCCATACTACACAGAGAATATTCCTTATTTTTGTTTATACACTAAACAAAACTACCTAAACTAAAACATACTCTAATCTACCTATTACCATGTCATTTACTCACCAAATCATGTTTTATGGGGTCTTAATAAAGTTCACAAATAAAATATCACTTTTAGGCCTTCCCCACTTGTTAGTGGCCCCCACAAAGTCCTCTTCCTAGGTGCAGGAGAGAGGCATGGCAGAGATAACATTAAATTTTTTTATCATCATTCTTTTCCCTACGTGGGTAGAAGGACTTTTAGGAAGTGACACTTACCAAGGATTTCTTTTGCCTTGCTTTTTACTTTATCTCCATGTAGACATGGCTGACATGGTATAATGGACTATCCACCTTTCAACTACCTCTTACATGCGTACCTTATTATGTTCTTGAAGATCTGACACCTTCTCTTTTGTCATTAAAACAGTCCTTCCTCCTTGCTAGGCGCACCATCCACTTGGTCATCTTCTTGGGGAATGCAGCACACTTGTCTTGTTTGTTGCATTGACTTTAAACATCCTCTTAATTTTCTCTAGCCTTGGGTTGTGCGAAAATCCCATCCATGAGATTGGTGGGGCCCTCAAAGCTTGTCTTTCCTTTTGTCCTCTTAAAAGTGCGCTCCCCTTGGCTTTATGATTGGCTAGTGGGTGATGTAGGTTAGCATAGGGGGTAGACTAGCCTTTTTAGAATTTGAATTTTCTTTCCTTGCTAATTTTAATTATTTGTTATTCCTTTCCTTGTAATTATTAGTAAATGGGGTAATTAAGTTATAGGTTAGATGAGTTGTGTATAGAGTGAATTATGCACTAACTTTCCTTTTTAAGGATAAATTATTCTAGGGATAGTTTTAATGTTAGGATATGGTTGGGAGATGATATCCTTATTTAACTTTTAATATGTTAAAATATTAAGTAATGTTTAAGTTTAATTAATTTGGTGACCTGTCTATTTTAGACCAGCTATGTTAAACCTCGGGGACTTATTGACACTTAAGACGATTGTCCAATTACTTACTAAATGTTTTAGTAGGTCATGGGTTCAATAAGTGAATCAATTAGTTAATTAAGGGATGAGTACATGATGTTTAGGAAATAACTACTTGTTGTTATGTTAGAATTCTTTTAGAGGAGAGAACATAGTATTAGAAAGTGATAGGTATGGTGAATCTTTAGGTGAGAGTTTTTGGAGCAGGACATTAGTTTTTAGGTGCCAATTATATTCCTTTAGCCATTAAATTCTAATTTTGGTAGTTAATGAATTAGATTTTTAGTTAGCAGTATTATGTTCCAACCTAACTAAGAATGATTTAAATGATTAATCTAGTATTTTTTTGTCGGGTTTATATTCATACACATCTAGCAGTGGAACCTCTTAACAAGATAATAGTCAATTCAATTAAAGTTCATCCTGATAGCAGGACCTGCAACGTTTTCTTGATGAGGGCTTAGTTGAGATAGATTTCCCTTGATAGATCCACTTCTTGTTATTGTCATTACAAGCATATCCCTAACCATTTCCAGCATAGGCGTATCTGTGTTGATCTTTGGCTAAGTAGATCGAAGTACGTGACAATGACATATGTTATTACATTTCACCCTTTAAAAAAAAAATTGTTACGTTTTTGGTTGTTTATTTTTTTGGGCATGACATTTGGTATCAGAGCTAAGTTTTCAACATTGGAACCTTTAGACCCATTACGTTTCAACTCATCTAACTTAACCTATTGTGTAGGATGCCTGTTGTCACACGAGCTGGCCGACGAGGCCGAGGTCGTAGAGCTGCACGAGTCGGTGCAGAGCAAGGAGGTGGACGACCACCGCCACCTCCACCACCACCACCACCTCCACCACCAGACCCTAATCAGGCTATCATGAACGCCCTTCAGAATTTGATTGGGGTAGTTCAACAGAGATTACCACTTGTAGATCATCAGCAGGAGCAACAGGCTTCTGAGAGAGGAGCAGGGGTTCCAGGGGGAGGTGGAGCAGCTAGCAGAGAGAGGAGTAGGAGTCCTCCACCCAGGGGTGCCGTGGGCCATGGTGATCACGAGGATGAGTCAGTTCATCATGGGATACGAGACAGAGGTAGACCCCCTAGAGATGTTGGGGATGAGATTCGGGAGATAATACGACTCCAGCCACCCTTATTTTTGGGATCCACTGACGGGTCAGTAGCAGAGGCCTGGTTACAGAGTTTACAGCGATGCTTTGGATTGCGCCCTTACGGGAGTAATCTAAAGGCACGAGTTGCAGTTCATCCCCTACGGGATAAGGCCTCCATTTGGTGGCAGCAGGAGGAGTCCATTGGAGGGGTGGCTATTGACACACTCACTTGGGAGTCTTTTGTAGCCCGATTTCGAGAGAGGTATCTCTCCGAGCATTTCAGACAGAGACAGATAGAGGAGTTCCATGATCTCCAGCAGAGAGGCCTCACAGTGGCCCAGTATGAGAGTCGATTTCTCGAGCTCCTTCCATATGTAGATTATATGAAGGATGAGAAATTACGTATCCATCGTTTCATTAAGGGACTTAATATGTCTCTCCAGGAGACAGTACGTCTAGCTTTTCCTCCCACATTCAGAGATGCAGTTGAGACGACACTTGTAGCCGAGGATTTTCGCACTAGACGGGAGTCTCGAGATCGGTCTCAGCACCGAAACCCTTCATCCCAGCAGTCAGGACAGCAGAAATACACTTGGAAGGGGAGACAGGACCATTCAGCAGGATCCTTTAAGGGTCAACAGTCTCAGCAGCAGGGATCTCAGCAGGGTTCTAGACAGAGACATTCACAGGGTTATCAGGGCTCTAAGCCCAAACAGGGGCAATCTCAGGGCCCTAGATAGGATCAGAGGACACAGACCCCTCAGGCACAGCCAGCTAGGACTCAGCAGTCCTCTAGGGGTGGATACAGTGGTTCCAGTAGGACTGGAGGATCACAGCAGCCTAGGACACAGGGAGTACAGATGCAGACCCGAGGACCATGTTTCACTTGTGGTGGTATGGGTCATATTGCGAGAGAGTGCCCAAAGGGTTAGTTAGCCAGTGGTCAGAGAGGAGCTACCTCAGAGCCTACAGTCGGTGATATGGGTAGATCCCATAGAGTGTTTGCAGCGGTTGATAACCGCCAGGCCGAGCACCAGGCCACAGTCATAGAGGCTACAGGTATGATTGAGGGTATCAGTGTATCTATCTTATTTGATTTAGGAGCCACAGACTCCTTTATTTCCCCATATGTAGTGGAGCGTTGCAGGCTGGTGGCAGTTAGACAGGATGTCAGTTGGGAGGTCGAGTTAGCCTTAGGAGCTAGGGTGTCTGTTAGTTCCTTAGTTCACAGTTGCCAGATTCAGATGGGAGACTTAATCACGATGTCTGATCTCCACATCACCCCTCTAGGTTCTTATGATGTAGTCCTTGGCATGGATTGGCTATATGCCCACAGCGCCAAGATGGATTGTCGACAGAAGAGGGTTGAGTGCGTTGATGATCATGGTACTTCTATGGTGATATTTGGAGTACAGAGACCTGTATCCCTTCGCATGATTTCCGCTATGCAGCTTAGGCGGTGTGTGCGGAAAGGGTGTCAGCTTTTTGCCATCACCATTAGTGATAGAGAGGAGGATTCAGAAGGGGAGCCTTCGCTTGAGGAATACCCTATTCTTCAAGAGTTTGCAGATGTATTCCCTACCGAGCTACCTGGCATGCCTCCACTTAGGGCAGTTGATTTTCATATAGACCTTGTACCAGGAGCCGAGCCTGTATCTAGAGCACCTTACAGGATGACCACACATGAGCTCAATGAGCTCAAGATTCAGTTAGAAGAGCTCTTGGAGAAAGGGCATATTCGACCTAGTGTATCACCTTGGGGTGCACCAGTGATTTTTTTGAAGAAGAAGGATGGATCACTTAGATTGTGCATTGATTATCGACAGTTGAATAAAGTAACAATTAAGAATCGATACCCACTCCCCAGGATCGATGATTTATTTGATCAGTTGCAGGGTGCCCGAGTATTCTCTAAGATAGATCTGAAGTCAGGGTACCATCAGTTGAGGATTGTGGAGAGTGATATCCACAAGACGGCTTTTCGTATGAGGTATGGTCACTATGAGTTCACAGTGGTGCCATTTGGTCTCACGAATGCTCCAGCCGTGTTCATGAGCCTCATGAACGGAGTATTTCGTACATTCTTGGATAAGTTTGTGGTAGTATTCCTTGATGATATTCTGATATATTCTCGAAATGAGGAGGAGCACGAGGAGCATCTGAGGCAGGTTTTACAGCGTTTGAGAGAGAATCAGTTATATGGCAGCTTGTCAAAATGTGCATTCTTTAGATCTGAGGTACATTATCTTGGTCATGTTATATCCGGTGATGGGATCTCTGTAGACCCATCGAAGATTAGAGCCATTATGGATTGGCCAGCACCCACCAGCGTCACCGAGGTTAGGAGTTTTATGGGCTTAGCAGGCTATTATAGGCGCTTTGTGGCGGGGTTTTCTAGGATAGCGCATCCCATTACTTCCCTTCAGAGAAAGGGGAAAAGGTATGAATGGTCAGAGAAGTGTGAGAGGGCTTTTCAGGAGCTCAAGAGAGCTCTCACTAGTGCTCCGATTTTAGCAGTGCCAGATCCTTCAGCAGACTTTGTTGTGTGCATTGATGCATCTTTGGATGGTTTAGGAGCGGTTCTTATGCAGGATGGGCGTCCTATAGCTTTCGAGTCAAGGAAGCTAAAGACCCATGAGCTCAATTATCCTACTCATGACCTAGAGCTTGCAGCAGTAGTTCATGCCTTGGTGAGATGGCGACATTTTCTTCTAGGTCACCGATTTGAGCTCCATTCAGATCACCAGAGCCTTCAGTACATCTTTTCACAGCCCAATCTTAATGCTAGGCAAAGGAGATGGATGGAGTTTTTGTGTGAGTACGATTTTGATGTTCATTACATCAAGGGGAAAGAGAATGTTGTTGCAGATGCCTTGAGTAGGAGGCGACACAAGCTCTCCTCTATGGTTTCTAGTACGGATTTGAGGGAGCGCATTTTGCATCACTTGCCAGAGGATGGCTTCTATGTAGAGGTTTGTCAGATTGTTCATGCTCAGAGGTCCCTTGAGGGGAGATTTGCAGAGTATTCTTTAGAGTCCGATGGACTCCTACGTCATAGAGGATGCATCTATGTACCCTCTTCGGGAGACTTGCGAGAGTTTATTGTACTTGAGGCACATAGAGCACCTTATGCAGCTCACCCAGGAGTTAAGAAGCTGCATGCTGATCTGAGACAGTTGTACCATTGGCCGGGCATGAGGTTGCAGATTGCCAGCATAGTGGCTAGATGCCTAGAGTGTCAGAGAGTTAAGGCTGAGCACAGTCACCCAGGTGGGCTCCTACAGCCACATGAGATTGCCGAGTGGAAGTGGGATACTATATCCATGGACTTCATTGTCGGTCTTCCTATGTCTTCTCACCGCCATGATGCCATCTTGGTGACGGTCGACACATTGACCAAGGTTGCCCACTTTTCACCCGTGCGTACTACATTCACAGCACGAGATGTAGCACAGATGTTCTTGCGGGATATTGTCAGACTTCACGGCATTCCCCGTAAGATCATCTCTGATAGAGACTCCTTGTTCACATCAGCTTTTTGGAGAGAGCTACAGGCAGCATTGGGCACTAGGCTCAATTTTAGTACGGCATATCACCCTCAGACAGATGGGCAGACAGAGAGGGTTAACCAGGTGTTAGAGGATATGTTACGTATGTATGTGATGGACCATCAGGTCAAGTGGGAGGAATACCTACATCTGGTAGAGTTTGCCTATAACAATGGGCATCATTCGTCTATTGGTATGCCGCCATATCAGGCCTTATATGGTAGACCTTGCAGGACACCACTGAGTTGGGATAGGATTGAGGACAGGATATCTATTGGACCTCAGTTGGTCAAGGATATGGAGCAGCAGGTGGTCTTGATTAGACAGCGCCTTAGAGAGGCCCAGGATCGACAGAAGAAGTATGCTAATGCAAAGAGGGTAGACCGCGAGTATATGGTTGGTGATAGGGTCTTCTTGAGAGTGCGACCGCATAAGAGTCCAATCCGCTTTGGAAAGGGCTCTAAGTTAGCACCTCGCTTTGTTGGACCGTTTGAGATATTGGAGAGGATAGGACCAGTTGCCTACCGTGTAGCATTGCCACCCAGCCTGTCACGCATTCATGATGTGTTTCATATATCTTTGCTATGAAAATATATTTACGACGAGACTCACATTATAGACTGGGATGCCTTGCAGGTGGAGTCAGACGGACAGATGGATTTGGAACCCATTCGCATTTTGGGCAAACGGACCCTGGCACTACGAGGCAGAGAGCTGGACCAGGTTAGGGTCCAGTGGGATTGTTATGACGAGGTCACGGCTTCATGGGAGGATACATCACAGATGAGATCCCAGTACCCATACCTTTTTGATGAACTCCAGGAGGAAGTTCATGCCTAGGGGGGGAGGATGTGAGGCCTCACCCTGACCCGTCATAGCATCTTTCTTTTTCTGCATTTTGATACAGTGATACATTTGTTGATCTATTTTGGATTGAGACTCGGGATATGATATTTTGATGGTGATTATTATATTATGTAGGTGTGGATGTGAATCTAGAGTACATCATGATTTTTATTATGCATCGTTGATTAAGTGAATTATTCATGATTAGATTTGATTACTGCACATGATGATTATGTACTTATGATGTTCGAATACTATTGAATGAAAAATTGTGATTTGAATTGAGCTATACATATTGAGTTATGATACTAAATAGGAAATTGAATATGTATATTTCATGTAATGTTATCATCTTGAACTACTGATGCTCGAAGTGAAGTGTGCAGGTACGAGAACCATGGGAATTATCGGAGAACCAAGGTTAAACACATGTGTACTGAGTAAACCAAGGCTTAGTCCAATGTGGGATTACAAAGCCTCGTTGTAATGTGAACTTGTCGTAAAAGTGAATTTTCTTGTGCATTAGTAGTTAGCTTCGTGTTGTCTTTCTTGGCATTTGTATGTAATGTGTAATTGTTAGTATCACTTGACACTTGTAATGTACTCATTTAAATTTATTTTATTACAGCCACTTCTAGAGGCCAATAAGGAGTTCTAGGGGTCATTTTTTGGCATAATTTATGTATCTTAATGTTAGGGGTATGGGTTAGGAAGGTTTTGAGCATACCCTAAACCCCCTAGAGACTTTGGCAACCCTTTTTTTGACCCATTTACCCTTACCTACGAGATTGGATGGATCTTGATTCTTACCCAACTTCACCTTTCCTTCCAATCAAGCATTAATCATGGGGGGACAAGGGAAATCAAGGAGACCTTAGAGTCAAATCTGCCATTATGATTGGTGGGTGGGTAGGATTTGGAGCCCTTTTTAGAGGCCTTGGATAGAATTAGAGGGTGTTCACCCACTCTCTAATTTTAGAGACTTTAGGGTTTTGGAGGAGGAAGAAAAAGTGGATAAGCTCTTCTCAAATTTCCATTTCCATCACACTTGTGGAGGTTGGTTACTCTTCTCATGGAATCTTTCTACTTGTGCATTAGATTAGCTTGTATCTTTCCCTCTCATGTATATGAATCTTGATTCTTGTTGTGGCAATGTGTTGTAAGGGAGGGATTTTGGGTTTGATTTCATGGTTTGATCTTGTTTTTTTGCTTGATTGAGGGAGTTCTTGTTTATGGGTGTGAGGCATTACTCACCCTTTGGGAAGGGAAGAAGTGGCCTATGGGTGGAGGGGTTAGTTGGGCTCTCCATGAGGTGAGAGTCTCTTCTCTTGGAGAAGAGGGATAAGTCCATGGTGTATGGGCACCATGGAAGCCATTGCATTCTTGTATTTTGAAGAGGATGTTAAGCAAAGTATGTGTATGAAGAGGCATTTGGATATGCATGGATATGTAGCCTTGAAGAGGCATTTGGATATGTAGCCTTGAAGAGGCATTTGGATATGTAGCCTTGAAGAGGCATTTGAATACTCATGGTGAGAAAATTTGTATGCAATGGCATTCTCCCCTTGGAAAAGCCCACCTCCACCCTCTCAATGAGCTTGTAAGACTCATTTGTGTAACCTTGGAAGGGAGTAATTTGTTGTATGTGCATTGTGTAAATTGTTTGTGAGCATCTTGTTGATCTTGTTGCATACCCGTTTAGCCTTGGTTCTCCAAGCTTGGGGGTGGTCTCATAAGAGACCTTGGTTGGGTGGTGAGCACCCATGGTTCTCCCCTTTGTTGCAGGTTTTGAGGTCAACACCCAAGTGGAAAAGCTTGAAGAAGTTTCTCTTGTTGAGCTTGTATCAACTCTCCTAGGTTGTTGTAATATTGACCTTGAAGGAGATCTTTCTCTCTTGTATATTGTAAAGAATTTCCATTATTGAGTTCATTGTAAAATAGTAGATGTATATGAAAAGGTGTATGTAATATGATGAAGTGAAGTAGCTCTTTTATGTTGATCTCTCATTGAGTATTCCATCAAAGTGTAATATATAATTGTAATGTAAATGCTTCTTCACCATAGAGATTATGTAATGAAATTGATAGGATGTCTATAATGAAAATGCAATGTATTTCTATCTTGTCTAATTGATGTTTGCTTCTTAAGATAGTGGAGTTATTTTCTTTTTATAAAAAAAAGTTATTCAAAGTTGGCAAGAAAGGTCATGAAAATCATTCAATAGTATGTAAAATTTCATTAATATGGATAGCCATGAAACTCTTAATATTGGATTCATAGTTGTAAGCTCATTGCAATCTATCTAATTTTAGACCAAACTCATACTTAATAAAACTATACTTGGATAAAGAAACTTGGTCATTTCTCATTCTCTTTCAATAAGACTATCCATGGAATAATTGACAAGATGAAATATCAAATGAGAGACATATATGCATTCTAGACTTACTAATTTCCTTAATTGCATTCTAAACACCTCACCTATGTCTAGTAAATAAAATAAAGAAATCAAGTTGTTGTAGTATTTGTCATATTGAAAAAAAAAAGAGACACTTCCAGAATTTATAAGAGCAATTTTGCTCTCTGGAAAATGTATGGGGATAAAAATTATCCCCATACTACACAGAGAATATTCCTTATTTTTGTTTATACACTAAACAAAACTACCTAAACTAAAACATACTCTAATCTACCTATTACCATGTCATTTACTCACCAAATCATGTTTTATGGGGTCTTAATAAAGTTCACAAATAAAATATCACTTTTAGGCCTTCCCCACTTGTTAGTGGCCCCCACAAAGTCCTCTTCCTAGGCGCAGGAGAGAGGCATGGCAGAGATAACATTAAATTTTTTTATCATCATTCTTTTCCCTACGTGGGTAGAAGGACTTTTAGGAAGTGACACTTACCAAGGATTTCTTTTGCCTTGCTTTTTACTTTATCTCCATGTAGACATGGCTGACATGGTATAATGGACTATCCACCTTTCAACTACCTCTTACATGCGTACCTTATTATGTTCTTGAAGATCTGACACCTTCTCTTTTGTCATTAAAACAGTCCTTCCTCCTTGCTAGGCGCACCATCCACTTGGTCATCTTCTTGGGGAATGCAGCACACTTGTCTTGTTTGTTGCATTGACTTTAAACATCCTCTTAATTTTCTCTAGCCTTGGGTTGTGCGAAAATCCCATCCATGAGATTGGTGGGGCCCTCAAAGCTTGTCTTTCCTTTTGTCCTCTTAAAAGTGCGCTCCCCTTGGCTTTATGATTGGCTAGTGGGTGATGTAGGTTAGCATAGGGGGTAGACTAGCCTTTTTAGAATTTGAATTTTCTTTCCTTGCTAATTTTAATTATTTGTTATTCCTTTCCTTGTAATTATTAGTAAATGGGGTAATTAAGTTATAGGTTAGATGAGTTGTGTATAGAGTGAATTATGCACTAACTTTCCTTTTTAAGGATAAATTATTCTAGGGATAGTTTTAATGTTAGGATATGGTTGGGAGATGATATCCTTATTTAACTTTTAATATGTTAAAATATTAAGTAATGTTTAAGTTTAATTAATTTGGTGACCTGTCTATTTTAGACTAGCTATGTTAAACCTCGGGGACTTATTGACACTTAAGACGATTGTCCAATTACTTACTAAATGTTTTAGTAGGTCATGGGTTCAATAAGTGAATCAATTAGTTAATTAAGGGATGAGTACATGATGTTTAGGAAATAACTACTTGTTGTTATGTTAGAATTCTTTTAGAGGAGAGAACATAGTATTAGAAAGTGATAGGTATGGTGAATCTTTAGGTGAGAGTTTTTGGAGCAGGACATTAGTTTTTAGGTGCCAATTATAATCCTTTAGCCATTAAATTCTAATTTTGGTAGTTAATGAATTAGATTTTTAGTTAGCAGTATTATGTTCCAACCTAACTAAGAATGATTTAAATGATTAATCTAGTATTTTTTTGTCGGGTTTATATTCATACACATCTAGCAGTGGAACCTCTTAACAAGATAATAGTCAATTCAATTAAAGTTCATCCTGATAGCAGGACCTGCAACGTTTTCTTGATGAGGGCTTAGTTGAGATAGATTTCCCTTGATAGATCCACTTCTTGTTATTGTCATTACAAGCATATCCCTAACCATTTCCAGCATAGGCGTATCTGTGTTGATCTTTGGCTAAGTAGATCGAAGTACGTGACAATGACATATGTTATTACATTTCACCCTTTAAAAAAAAAATTGTTACGTTTTTGGTTGTTTATTTTTTTGGGCATGACAATCTATAAGATTAATAGATTGACGATCGACGAAATTGATCGTTAAGATGATTAACGAATTCTTCTTCTATTGAGTTTCAACTAACAACTATGGAAAAACAACATTGTTGAGGTTGATCACCTGAATCTTTTGTGACCTCGTCGTTGACTCCTCTTACTCGCATCTTAAACGTGGAACTTTTAACTTTTTAAAAAAAATTTGTTGGTTGTGTTTTGACCTGAACTTTTGGGCATTACAAACACATGTTGAATATCAATATCAGGAACAGGATAAGAAATTTGAGCATACAAATGCTTAAATCTACCAAAAAATTCAGTCAATTTCTCTTTAGTATTTTGTTTACAATGCATCAAATCAGTTAAGGAAACTTGTCAAACAATGTTATTTTGGAACTATTGGATAAAGGCATTATAAAGTTTTGGAAAAGAATTAATAGAACAAGGAGGCAAGGAAAAATACCATTGCAAGGCCTTATCATGAAAATTTCTAGCAAACAACTTGGCAAAAATCCTATGGTCATGAGAATAGTCACTAAAAAGGATTTGAAATTTTTTAACATGAGTGACATGGTCTCGCTTACCATTGTATTTCTCAAGATGAGGCATATTGGCTTGTTGAGGAACATGAGGACGATTAATGTCTAGGGATAAAGGAATGTCCATGTTACATGTAGGAATACTAAAATTGGATTGAGTTACGGACTCAAGTTGTTGTTGTAAAGAAGGAATAGTTTGAGCCACACTAACACTAATGATTTTGGAATCATTAGAAGAAATAGGAGCTATAGAAACATTATAATCACTAGGGAAAGTGTAGGAAGCAAGAGGAATAGAAGACACAACTGGTGGAACACTTGGAACCATAGTTGGAAGAGGGCTGGAATAGTTCAAAGGAACACTATGGTAAGAAGGTTGTAAGGTAGGTAGAGACACTAGTGGAGCACTCACAGGAAGAGAGGGAACTGATGTAGTCACTAAAGGAGGAGTATAAGTAGTAATGCTAGGTAAAGGAACGGAAGAAGGTTCCACACTAGTGATAGGAGTATATCCTAGTTCTTGAGCTTCTTTGTCATGCCCATCAAATCACAGTCTAAATCAGGCCAATTTTTTTTTTTAAAGGGTATAATATGTCCTAGTTATGATGCGGGTTAACAGCTATCTTGGGCAATAGATTGCAAAGACTCTGAAGAATCAAATTGTTATCCAATGTCAGTTTCCAAAAGGTCACTAGCAGATAAAGTTATAACAAGGGATTCAATTAAAGTGGTGGAGTTGTAACTGAGTTTCGAAGGGGTTAGGATGAACCAATCACGATTAACATCTGGTGATGTCTACGAGGCTAATCTAAAGTTCTCTGGTAGAATTACAATTCACTAACTTGTTCATTAGAATGATCCTTTACTAATATGGATAAATTAAAATTAATCTAAACATGATTAGATCTCCTTAACAGTACATCTAGAATACGATCTAGAAAAGTCAAATTATCACAATTTTCTTAATAATGATTCTCAGTAGAATTCAGTATTAAGAGGTTCTGGTAACTAAATTAATGAACAAAATTGAAAAGCGTTAATTTAATTAATCATATAGATTATAAAAGAACAAAAGAATATTACCAAACATATACTAATTAATTAATAATTATAATATATTAATTAATTAATATAATTATTAATTAATTTAATAAACTATAATATATTAATTAATTAATATAATTATTAATTAATTAATAACTAAATATATTAGTTAATATTATACACATATTATATAATTGATAATTATAAACAAATTATAATAAACATCACTAATAAATAAACTAAAAATTATCAAAAAAAATAATAGGAAGAGACTACCTAAACTAAACACCTAACTCCATTACCTCTTCCCTAGGCTATGCATCCTATCCCACTTGACCCACGTGCCAAGTGGGTGGGGAACATCACATAAAAGGGAAAGGCTGTGAATTTTAAGGGAATGGAGGCTTAACTATATGAAAGGGAAAGGTTTTTCCTTGGGTCCCACCTCACACTTCCCCCTAAACCAACATCCTACCAAACCTAGCGCAAGATGCAAGGGAAGGCTTAAAGGTGATGACATGGGGGTTTGGGTTTCCACCCCATACCAAAGACTAAGTACAATCTGCAACATAGGGAGCCAACGCATGTTGTAAGGAGTGGGGAGTTGGGGATAACATGGGGATGCGGGTCCCTTCCTATCTCCTAACACAAAGACCAAGTAGAACTCACGCAGGTAAGGAGATAATGTGTTTGTTTGGGAGGAGAGATTTATGATAGAAAGTACATATTTTGAAAAAAATGCAGTGGCCAATGTAACCAAGGCTCATTCAATGCAAGGTCTCGTCTTCTCATCCCCTGCGCCACCTTATGGGAATGTAGTGAAAAGTGAGGAGATTAATATATATATTATTATTATATCTGTTTTGAATACAGGGGTCAAATTTAATGTTTTAATATTGACTGTGGCAAGAAATTTGTATGGGAAATATTTTCCCATACAAATTCCAGAGACCTGTAGGTCTCCATTTGCCCATTTATTTTTACTTTGTTTTTCTTTTAACTTGTGTGTTGCATATTATTTTCTCCTACATACTTAATTTAATTTAGATGATTATGCATACTAATAAGAGGTTAAATTAAGTTCATTCCTAACATTATGGTTCTTTATAGAATGCTTAAAAAAAAACTCTAAACTTCATTCCTCTTTGCAACTAAGTTATTGTTTTGTTTTGTTTTATTTTTCTTCCAAAATTAACATAACAATTTATTAGTTTTCTTTGCAAGGCTAGAAGGTGAAAATAGAGATTTAGACATTACTTGAATTCAAGCAACAATTACAATAATGAGCTCAATACAAGATTTATAACTTTATGAAAACCCTCTCTCTTTATTCTATTAGCCTTCTCTTTTGCATTACAGTGTAATTGCCATTTAGCAATGAAGGAAATCTATTCTACATTTTCAGCACAACATAACCATACTCTATTATTTTCTTAAACAGCAACTACATCTTTCCATTACTATCTCAAAAGAGAAACTTCAAGAAACATCATTTGATATTCTATTCAATGCTTTGAGAAACTTCATTATTACATTTGAAAACACCCTATTCTATAATCTTTGCTTTTCATAAGAACATGATTATGTCCATTCATAAATGAACTATCAACAAGATTTACAACACTTTCTCACAACTCATTACAACAACACTTGATTCAATACATGACTTGGAGATTCATCTCCACTACAATAACAATTTACAACCTTTACATAATTTTCACAAACACATAGGACAAATAGTGCATCTCCTTCCAATCCTGCAAAAGCAACTTGAAAGCAACAAGTCAAGAGAAACCATGGTACTCTCCTCCCTACCATAGGTTCAAATAGATGGACCACCCCCGAGCTAGGGGAGTTCAAGCCAACCGGGTGACAAAACATACACATTCCTCTTTACATTTACTTCCACATAATCATTTACTCAACAGCTTCAATTGAAACCACAAAAACTCAACAATACATATTAAGGAAAGCTTCCCAACCCATGGCTTTCACAAGAGGCTTAACCACAAGCCTTCAATAGGTGAAGGTGGACTAAGTACTCCTTTGGGAGAAAAAGGGTCTGCAATATAACATGCCTTCAACAAGGCTCAATATACAAAATACTCTTCATTGGCACACATGGCCAAGATCACATGACAGCCTCCTTATGCCCCACAAATTTTAAGAAAAACCCATCCATGGAGCCCATACATCCATGGTGCATTACCCTCTTTACACATGAGGGACTCTCCACCATTGGAGCTATCCATTGAACCCCTTCACCCTCAAGGATTTCTCTTCCCATCCCATGGGTGAGTGAGTCCTTGCACAACCCCAAAAATCTTGACTCCACACAACACAAAGGGCACAAAAACAAGAAAATCAAACAAGCTCAAGAGAGCATGAATCACTTAGACTCCAAAACAAACTTCAAAAGAACAACAAGATTCACAAGCATAAACTCTCAAGAATACAACACTGGAACTCATACAATACACCAATACATATCTTCTCCAATACTTGCATAAACAAAACATTAAGCAAATGAGTAAGTGAGCCACCAACCTTGGTTCAAGCTAATGAGTCAAGTATTGGGAGTGTCTCCTATATCCAAGCTCTCTTCTCTATCCTACTCCAAGCTCCTTAGTTGTCTCCAAAATTGGAGAGTGGGTGATTAGGGAGCACCCTCCAAGTTTTCCACTAAAATAGGCTCTTCACATTCTCCCATGCCCTTGGGTGTAGTGGGAGTTTCCTATTGGATGATCTAACCAAGGTCTTCCAACTTTCCCTAAATGGAACTCTAAAAAGTGAATGGGGAAGAGTAATGGAAGCTTTTTGACTCAAGAGTTCCCATGTGACTTTGGGATTTTCGCAACTTTTCAAAAATTCACTTTTGGAGGGCTTCCCAAGGTGCTCCTAGGGTGTCCTATGGTTAAAAGGGTCCCTTACCCATAGGTATAACCCATGGGCCTTCCATTTTATGAAAAGAAACCTTCTTGGAGTCAATTTGACCCCTCAAAACCCAACCCCAAGGTGAAATTCGAAATTCAAAGTGATGTGACCAACTATTGGTGTTCTAACCAAGTTGAGGTATGGGGAAGACCAACTTGTACTAGGTTGGATGGTGACATTCATCCTCTCCATGTGGACTCTTGCCAACTCACATCACAAGAACATGTGTCAATTGACACTACAATACCATACACATAATTACTTGGCAAGTCCACTAAACAATGTAACAACATAAAACATTTACTCTTTTAATACATTCATAATCATTTCACTTCACAAAATAAAATACATTACAAAGGCCTTGTATCCCTTTGGGACACAACCTTGGTGTCATAGGAATAGTACAAATATGTTGGCTTGACCCCCCCTAATCCATGGTTTATACCTGCACACTTGAGATGAACATCAGTAGTCCCGAGAAATAATAATACCAATGAAAAGTGCAAAACTCAATCATAACTCAATTAACTATCAAGGTATTATATCATCACATTAAATCATTTATCAATTTCATCCATACCTAACATTAGGCGCAATTAGGAATTCATCATTTCCTAAGCTACTAATTTCCAACAGAATTCACATTTACTTATAATAGAACAATGGCTCTGATTTTCATAGTCTAAGATACTCAACATTTAAAATATGAATACTAACATCAATAGATCAAGGTTCATCTTTACAACACAACATCATAATAATAAAGGCTACACATTCATCTATAACATAACTAGTAATCACCACATAGTTCATTTGTTTTTGTCTATCGCTTAATTCAATAATATCCTGGTACTCAAATAATTGCATTAGTCTTTCACATTATAGCTAAACCAATTTTGCATAATTTGACATCATTATTCAATTGCATAATTCATCATCATTATTCATTTGTATCCCTAATCATTGTAATACTCAATTCAAAGGAGTCTAATCTCATTCAAATATTTTTACAACATTCATCTTACTAACTCATCCAAAACATTATCCTAAACATGAAAGCCATCTGGCTCAATCCACCTATATTATGTTAACATGGAAATTAAATCAAATTCGGTGATTCCTTCATAGTAGAGTTGCAATTTCCTTAGGTCTAATTTATCTTGAAATTAAGTAACTAACATCAAGATCATAACACTTCTTATAAGCCATTCTTAGTCATATACTTCAATTATTTATTTTATTGTGCCCTTGGCACTCAAGGTACACTTATTGTTCTTAATTTAAGTTACAACTTATTTGCCCATTAAATTTTCCCTTTCGAATAATCTCTGAGTTCCTATCTTTCACTTTTAGTCTATTTACATTATAGAAAATATAAAATTTATAATACACCAATATCCGTATTCAATTTTTATTTTTATTCTTTTTTTATTTTTTGTTCCCTTAAGAGATTAGATTGAAGGCTTTGATAACGGGGATAGGGCCCACAAGGATTTTCTAGAACATCCAACTATACTAAACCTTATCTTTTTATAATAAAATCCAGGTGCATCTCATAGTCTCAACATGTAGTCCTAGCACCTAAAATCCATCAGGGTGATCCAACTATCAGAGGGAAAACATGAGGGGTCTTACATCATCCCCCCCAAGGATTAGGCTTACTCCTAGAAGCCGACCAAGTAACCAGTACAACAAGTGATGCTTCATACCAAGGTCCAACAATTTTAAGATTTCTCCTTCAGCTAACTCAACTTACTCCCTACTAATCCCTTGAACTTGAATAGACCGGAAAAATATAATACTTAGCATAGTGTGTCGACAACTTTTGAAAGGTTTCAGAATACATGATTCCCTCACACTAAGCTAACACAAAAATACCAATCTCTAAAATTAAGGCAATACAAGCCTACCATCCCACTACGGGGCATCACACAGAAAAAAAATGCTCCCTAAGGCTCCTTCCATAATATACCATGATAACCCTTAGGTATTCCAAAAGGGGAAATATTCCTTTCCTCGGATCTCTTTTTAAAAAATGAAATTCAATAGCTCTTTCGGACCTTATAAACAATGGCTATGATTACTTATGAGGTTGCATTCCCTCAAGGCTCCTCAAATAAGAATGCTCATTTACCCGAAATATAATTACATAGGTCTCCTTCTCCTTTTGCTAAGGAGTATATGATAATCTCCTGAATATGACGACACAAGGGCATAAGGTGGTGTATACTCATCCATATGAGAGAATCAAGATTCCTATACTCACCAACACCATGTCATGCCCATAATATTTTACTCTAAAACCACACCAACTTTTTTTTTTTTCAAGGGTAAATTAAGTCCAAGTTTATGTTGCAGGTTAATAGGTGACTCTGTCAATAGTTCAGAAAGACTTTGAAGAATAAGTCCTTTACCAACGTTGTTTTCCAAAAGGTTACTAGTTGATAAATATTCAATTAAGGTGGTGATGATGTAACCAAGTACAATAGGGTTAGGATGAACATTTCTCGATTTGCATTTGGTGACGACAACGAGGTCTAATTCCATAATTTATATTATTAATGATGCCAAGTGGTTTTCAAAATTAGGAGGTTTTGTTAATTGTGTTTAACAAATGATTCATTGTTTTAGTAATCACATAGGTTATTTAGAGTTAAAAGAACATTGCCTAGAATATTCTTTAAATAATGTTCTTATAAATATTGTTTATCGATTTCGATATGCTTAAACTAATATCAACTTCTTTTATTAAAATTATAAAGATAATTTATATTGATCCATAGTATGTTAAGTTATAACAACCAATTTAATGATTATTAAAATTATATGAGACATATATTAATAAACTAATTATAAAATATCAATTAATTAATGTGAGTATTAACCAATTAATAAAATTACAATATCATTGGATAATATATTTAATAAACAATAATAATTAAGTAATATATATATATATATATATATATATTACTTAATAAACAATAATAATTAAGTAATATATATATATATATATATATATATATATATATATATATATATATATATTAATAAATAATTATAATATAATAACTAATTAATATAATATTAATTAATTATTATATTATAATATATTAATTATGAATACATATATATTAAATAGATACTACAATAAAATTTTACTAAAACAAACTTATAAAAATAACAACTTAATAAAATAATAAAAATTCATAAAGGAATTATCCAATGCTAATAAAATTTACCTAAACTAAATACTAATCTAATCTCCCCCTAATTCCTAGCAACCACTTACCCCTATCCCACTTCCCCCTTGACCCACATGCCAAGGGAGGGAGGACCAACAACATTCCATGCAAGCATTGGGGTGCGCATTTAAAGGGAGAGGAGGACTAGTGCTAGAGGGGGCCCACGAGATCTCCTATGGCATTTTCAAACAAGGAAAAATAGTCCCATAAAACTAGCGCATAATTGGAGGAGTGGATGAGAAAGCAAGTGGGTGTTGGGTCCCACCTCAGCCCCAAGCTAAAATCAAAACCCTCACATGAGTAAGAAAGGTGTTTGAAAAGTTACTATGCAAGGACATGCGCAGGTTAGGAGGTGTGTTGGGGAATTCACCTCCAATGATTAATATAATAAGCTTGCACTAGTACCAGTGCATTGTCCAATGAAAGTTAATTTTGTATAAAGCAAGCCTGGCTTCTAAACACTGCGCCACCTTTTTGGGAATGGATTAAAAGGTGTGAGGGGCTATATATTTATTATAATTTTATTGTATTTTGTTGACCTAGAGTAGGCATGTTTATATTATATTATATATTGCATTTCATTTTGAACAAGTAGATAACTTATATAATAAAATAATGACTGTGGCAATGGAATTTGTATGGGAAATTTTCCCATTCTAGAGACCTGTAGGTCTCAATTGCCAATTTTTCTTTGCTTTGTTTCTCTTATAACTTGTTTGTGTTTTCAAATTTATTCTTCAACTATTCACTTGATTTAAATTTTATAACATGCTAACTTTTAGATGAGGAAATTGGTTTTTCTATAGGTTACTCTTAAGCACTAAAATTTCAATTTATGTTTGCATATTAAACTAATGATTTTCTCATCCCAAATAACAAGACAAGCTCACAATTTATTTGCATGATAAAAGGAGGTGAAACAGAGATTGATTTTTTTTTTGAATCAATACATTTACACACAATGATCCTAGAACAAGATTTATAACATAATGAGAGTTCTCTTTTCATTTCCATAGCCTTCATTGTAATACATTGTAAATGACATTTAGCAAGAAGGAAATCTATTCTTTTCTTAATAACAACTACATCCTTTCACTACTATCTCAAAGAGAAACTTCCATTTTTACATTTGAAAACACTCTATTCTATGGTCCTTGCTTTTCATAAGAACAAAATTATGCCATAACATAATAAAACCATCAACAAGTTTTACAAAACACCTCCTCACATCTCATTACAACAACACTTGATTCAATACATGCCTTGGAGAGTGAATCTCCACTACAAAATTACAAAGCTCATGGATATCACAAGATATCTTTTCAAGGATTCATTCACAATACAAAGTACTCCAACATAAAAATGATAACATCTTCAAATCTTCACAAGGTTACATCTCCATCTAAGAAGACTTCATGGCTCCAAAATCCTGCAATAAAACACAATGCATAGGCCAAGGAGTGCTCACCTCCCAACCTAGGCTTCTATGAAGCCACCCCCGAGCTTGGGGAACCATCAAGAGACAAGGGAAAACACTCAAGCAAGCTCACAACACAAGGACATGAAGACATAACTACATGAAAACTCCCTCCCAAGTTTGTTACAAAGAGTCTCATATGAACTCACATTGGGTGAAGGTGGAACTAAACCAAGAGGAGAAGCACATCTATTGATGGGAACTAAGCCATCACTTGGCTTCCTCATCAAATTTTCTTCTCTACAACACAACTCCACAAAAGAAATCCTTATGACCCCCATTCAAAAAAATGTAAATAAAGATGGCTACATGGAGCCCATACTTCCATGTTCATCCCTCTCCCTTCCAAGGAGAGACTCTACACTCTTGGATGTCCCAACAAAGCCCTTCACCCTCAAGGCTACTCTTCCCTCCCAAGGGTGAGTGTGGCCTTGAGAACTCCCTCACAGCACACTACAATTCACATGAAAACAAAGGAAAAGTTCAAGAGCAACAAGAATGCTTCACATTCACAATGCTATGAAAATCATGAACATATCAAGTTCAAGATTTCTCATAGCTTACAAAGAAGAACACTGCATAAAAACATGAATCACAAAGAAATAACTCCATTACTACAACATACAAATTCACAACACAACACTACAAGAATCCATATTTTCATTATGCATACAACAACTATTATTCAAGAGAGCATTTTCTCTCAACATGAAAAGGAAAGAAAAAAAATTTCAACAACTAAGAGAAGTGAACCACCAACCTTGATCCAATGCTAAAGGAAGATAGTTGAAGATGAGCTTTTCCCAATATCCAAGGTCCTCCAATTTGGCAAAAATCTCTAAATCTAGAGAGTGGGTGTCAACCTTTTCCAAAGGAAGAGGGCCCTCTAAAAAGGCCTCCACACACTCTCCTATGGATAAGGCTTGCATTCCTATTGGGTGGTCTTCCCAAAGGCCCTTACAAGGTTTCCAATTTTGGTCTCTTACAATGGTAAGCTAAAAAGGTGGAAAGAGGACTTCCTTCTAAGTGGGTGGTGATCTATCCAAAGCTTGGTCCCAAAAGTTGATTCTCGTCCATCTTGGGAAACCAACTTTTGGATGGGTCATTTGGTCAACCAAGGGTTATCCTTTGGTGAAAAATGACCCTTACCCTATGGTATAACAAGTGGGGTAACTAAAAATGGTCAAAACTCTCCCCTAGGTGCCTTTTTAACCTTCCAAAAGTGCAAGCAAAGTTCAAATTCGAAATTCAAGGATTAGACAACACTCTAAGCTCTCTACTCAAGTGGTCTTCATGGGTATCTTAAAGGTACCTTCCTAGGTTAGTGTTCAACCAATCCCCAAGTGGACATGTCATGGCCTCATGTACACACATGTGTCAAGTGACACAATACAAAAAGACACTTCACATGCCATGTATATATCCACTTGGGCTCTTTCATCAAAAATAACATTCACAAATACATATAAATCAAAAACATTCATGCATCACACTTTACAAAATAAATACATCACAATGAGGTTATTGGCTTCTCACTAGAAGCAACCTTGGCTCAACAGATATTCACAATAGTCTCTGTGATGATTCCCCGAATTTCCATGGTGTATCTCCCTGCACACTCAATTCCAATATCAGTAGTCCAAGGAAATTAAAAATGAACATGTAAATACATAGCATTAGTAATCAAGTAATTCATCTGACAATTCATAAATTACATGACAATTGATTATCCACAACATACAACTCATCTTAAATACTTAATTCAATTAAATTCAAACATAAACATCGCATTCATACATAATTCAATTTGCAATTAAACTTTATCATCATAAATGTTCATAAATTAAAACATACATGTTAGTCTCAAACCAATGTCTCAATATTCATCATATAATCATAATATAACATCCATCAATCTACTAAGTGATAAAACCACATCATAAAGTATCGATAAAATCCATAAGGTATCAAAATATAATCATAAAATATGTCTATGTCAAAAGCAGAACTGAATGGCTATGATAGGCTAGGGGTGAGGCCTCACACACCACAATACTTG
The DNA here is from genome assembly GCA_027943335.1 of Chamaecyparis obtusa. Lineage (NCBI taxonomy): Eukaryota > Viridiplantae > Streptophyta > Pinopsida > Cupressales > Cupressaceae > Chamaecyparis > Chamaecyparis obtusa. The sequence goes on along the minus strand of BSBK01012422.1, from coordinate 76,820 downwards.
TTCACAAGGTGCTGCTGAAAAAATAATCAGATAGCCTCTCACACACAACCTTCCTCAACTTAACAATGTAACAAGCCTGCAAGTCCTGTGACCGACCAACCCCAACCAGGAATATATAATCCAATAGGTAATTGCATAGAATCTCCAACTCTAACATGGGGCCTCATCAAGAGGGCATCATTATTCCACTATCATAGCTGTATACCCATATAAGTGTATTATTCTCATTTTATCCTTCTTATCTTGACCCCATCCTTGGCCCACTCTTTAAGGTAGATTGATCATATTCATCCTTTCTTCATAACTAGGAATTATTACTTGTCTCATCCTACTTGAGGGCTGAATAGACTCACAAGGAGTTCCACTATAATTCCTAGATCAAGATTCCAATAACTGCCCACTATAGAAAATTATGAGTGGGTGTGTCATTTTAATCCTATACTGACACTGATTCCAACACTACCTGCAAGAGGTGGACAAAACATCCCTCATTCCTTAAGTTTAACCATACTTCACCATGGTCCTTGTCCATTTCTAGTATCGCACAGTGTGGTACAAGTACCTTGAATAAGGGAATTTACAATACTACATGCTTAAGATAGTTTGGGTTGCCATCCCTTATGTTACTACACTCTTGACTCTTTCTAATCTTCACGGACTTCATGCCCTTCCTGCCCTTTAAAACAAGAAGAGACTCTATCTCTCGATTCTAGCTCTACTAGCCAACTATTGATAATATGTTCCCCTATATGTTCCTCTTTAAGTACAACTCAGTGGTCCCCAAAGTACAAGATTAGTCACAAGGCATAGGATAGGTCGGCAAAAAAAAGAAAATAAACATTCCGAATAGTCACTCAAAATATATAAAAATTAAACCCAAAATAGGAAAGCTTTCAATTTACCACAATTAACCCAAAAGAAAAATGGAGCTCCATCAAAACAATAAATGATCCATAGCAACTACCATGAAAGATAAATGAATTCGATGACTAGTTCCAAAGAAAAATCAACTAAAAGATGCTGACCTACGCAACATGTGGGAAAGTTCCACCAAGAAAGAATATAAATAATTCATGAAAATGGTTTACTGAAAGAAGTGATTTAATTCAAAACAAGGAGAGGGGAAATATCCACCACATACTAGAGGAACACTACTAAACAACTATCTGGTATAGGCCCTCCACTCTAATATAACATTGGTGACACGATACATATCTCAACTAAACACTACTACACCTTGATAAATGAAGCAATTTCTTCACATATTAAGAACTTTGTCATCCTCCAAATTTTGACCATGATATCCCACAAGGTCACATCTTACCTTTCAAGAGGATTCCCTCATCATACTCTAGTGTGATTGTCCAATGATATGGAGGGTGGCCCACCTTAATTAATGTACATCCAAAATTCGGTGCGGTCCTACCCAAGATTAACATCATGATTATATACCATCTTGAGGGTATGGCACACACTTTCATCCTCTAATAGGTATGCTCAAATCAATTATGATAAGGTCTAAACAATTCCGTGTACCGTAATCATCTAAAGGCTCTAGATAGATATGATAAGAGTACGTGATACCCAATAAGATTATCCTACTAGGGTTCCACACCTTTATTTTCATGCCTACCACTTTGCTATGGCAATTACGGTGTCTAAGGACAACGGTCCTTAATCCAATTTCATCCTATTGTAGGGAATTTGTCCTTTCCTAAAAAAAAAACATTACTCTACACCCTTAATGTATCATAGAAATCATGATCCCCAAGAGGATTTCCTGACCATGCGGAATCCCAAGGTATTGATGTATATCTAGATCTCATTTGATTCTTCCACCACCAATATTATGGATTATGTAAGATACTCCATCCATGAGAGGATCAAGTCCACAGTCCATCTCTTTAAGTAGGGTCTTTAGTAAAATTGTCCCCACACAATCACTCAAGGGCCCTTTCGAATCTTAGTCCCTTAGGACATAACATAATATTACAACTTTTGAGGAGGTGGCATTATTACCACCATGACAATTTCACCATTGCCACTAACCACACATGGGTCGTTACTCATTTGATCTCAAGGCATGAGTTAGCCTGTTGACCTAAGGGTTCGAGGGGTGTCAGTTCTGAGGTACCATCTGATTTAAGAAGGTATCTCCATCTCAGAGGTGTTTATGCCTTAGCCTATGGTTACCAGGGTTGTCTCCAGAAAGGTACTCTATTGCCTCTGAAATAGAACACCCAACCTTAAGTTTTCACGATTCAAAAAAGAAAACAAAAAAAACACAAATCAGGTTCACTTCTTATCTGCGATAACATCTTATTCGGGAAATTTTACTTCCCAATTCTTATATTAAACTTGGGTTTCTACTAAATACTAATCCTTAAATGGTAGTGATCCAATTTACATTTCTGGTTTACAACACCCGTGTTTTACTTGTGGTACTATTAATCCTATCGCAAAAACCAGTGGTGAACATCAAAATGTTCTAAGTCAAAAAGGTGCTCCTTTCTACCCAAAGTTTGGGGTTTAACCAACATGAAGGACCCCAAGGGTCACTAGAATCCCCTGATAATGAATTAAAGAGTCCCCAAAATATTTATCACCATTACTCATATTAAATACTGTCAAATTTTTTTTGTAACTTCTTAATTTTCCTCCTGGTTGCTGACAAGGGTCCTTGATTCTCTTCGGAATCCTTTCGTTACTCACACGACTCCCTATACAACATGAGTCACTCACTATGAAGCGTAGCAGCTGAGGTTCCTAGTATTGAATCCAGTGCTTTGATACCAAGTGTCATGCCCATCAAATCACAGTCTAAATCAGGCCAATTTTTTTTTAAAAGGGTATAATATGTCCTAGTTATGATGCGGGTTAACAGGTATCTTGGAAAATAGATTGCAAAGACTTTGAAGAATCAAATTGTTATCCAATGTCAGTTTCCAAAAGGTCACTAGAAAATAAAGTTATAACAAGGGATTCAATTAAAGTGGTGGAGTTGTAACCGAGTTTCGAAGGGGTTAGGATGAACCAATCACGATTAACATCTGGTGATGTCTACGAGGCTAATCTAAAGTTCTCTGGTAGAATTATAATTCACTAACTTGTTCATTAGAATGATCCTTTACTAATATGGATAAATTAAAATTAATCTAAACATGATTAGATATCCTTAACAGTACATCTAGAATACGATCTAGAAAAGTCAAATTATCACAATTTGCTTAATAATGATACTAAGTAGAATTCAGTATTAAGAGGTTCTGGTAACTAAATTAATGAACAAAATTGAAAAGCGTTAATTTAATTAATCATATAGATTATAAAAGAACAAAAGAATATTACCGAACATATACTAATTAATTAATAATTATAATATAATCATTAATTAATTAGAAATTTTAATATATTAATTATTTAATTTAATCATTCAATAATTAATAATTATAATATATTAATTAATTAATATAATTATTAATTAATTTAATAAACTATAATATATTAATTAATTAATATAATTATTAATTAATTAATAACTAAATATATTAGTTAATATTATACACATATTATATAATTGATAATTATAAACAAATTATAATAAACATCACTAATAAATAAACTAAAAATTATCAAAAAAAATAATAGGAAGAGACTACCTAAACTAAGCACCTAACTCCCTTACCTCTTCCCTAGGCTATGCATCCTATCCCACTTGACCCATGTGCCAAGTGGGTGGGGAACATCACATAAAAGGGAAAGGCTGTGAATTTTAAGGGAATGGAGGCTTAACTATATGAAAGGGCAAGGTTTTTCCTTGGGTCCCACCTCACACTTCCCCCTAAACCAACATCCTACCAAACCTAGCGCAAGATGCAAGGGAAGGCTTAAAGGTGATGACATGGGGGTTTGGGTTTCCACCCCATACCAAAGACTAAGTACAATTTGCAACATAGGGAGCCAGCGCATGTTGTAAGGAGTGGGGAGTTGGGGATAACATGGGGATGTGGGTCCCTTCCTATCTCCTAACACAAAGACCAAGTAGAACTCACGCAGGTAAGGAGATAATGTGTTTGTTTGGGAGGAGAGATTTATGATAGAAAGTACATATTTTGAAAAAAATGTAGTGGCCAATGTAACCAAGGCTCATTCAATGCAAGGTCTCGTCTTCTCATCCCCTACGCCACCTTATGGGAATGTAGTGAAAAGTGAGGAGATTAATATATATATTATCATTATATCTGTTTTGAATACAGGGGTCAAATTTAATGTTTTAATATTGACTGTGGCAAGAAATTTGTATGGGAAATATTTTCCCATACAAATTCCAGAGACCTGTAGGTCTCCATTTGCCCATTTATTTTTACTTTGTTTTTCTTTTAACTTGTGTGTTGCATATTATTTTCTCCTACATACTTAATTTAATTTAGATGATTATGCATACTAATAAGAGGTTAAATTAAGTTCATTCCTAACATTATGGTTCTTTATAGAATGCTTAAAAAAAAACTCTAAACTTCATTCCTCTTTGCAACTAAGTTATTGTTTTTTTTTTGTTTTTTTTTCTTCCAAAATTAACATAACAATTTATTAGTTTTCTTTGCAAGGCTAGAAGGTGAAAATAGAGATTTATACATTACTTGAATTCAAGCAACAATTACAATAATATGCTCAATACAAGATTTATAACTTTATGAAAACCCTCTCTCTTTATTCTATTAGCCTTCTCTTTTGCATTACAGTGTAATTTCCATTTAGCAATGAAGGAAATCTATTCTACATTTTCAGCACAACATAACCATACTCTATTATTTTCTTAAACAGCAACTACATCTTTCCATTACTATCTCAAAAGAGAAACTTCAAGAAACATCATTTGATATTCTATTCAATGCTTTGAGAAACTTCATTATTACATTTGAAAACACCCTATTCTATAATCTTTTCTTTTCATAAGAACATGATTATGTCCATTCATAAATGAACTATCAACAAGATTTACAACACTTTCTCACAACTCATTACAACAACACTTGATTCAATACATGACTTGGAGATTCATCTCCACTACAATAACAATTTACAGCCTTTACATAATTTTCACAAACACATAGGACAAATAGTGCATCTCCTTCCAATCCTGCAAAAGCAACTTGAAAGAAACAAGTCAAGAGAAACCATGGTACTCTCCTCCCTACCATAGGTTCAAATAGATGGACCACCCCCGAGCTAGGGGAGTTCAAGCCAACCGGGTGACAAAACATACACATTCCTCTTTACATTTACTTCCACATAATCATTTACTCAACAGCTTCAATTGAAACCACAAAAACACAACAATACATATTAAGGAAAGCTTCCCAACCCATGGCTTTCACAAGAGGCTTAACCACAAGCCTTCAACGGGTGAAGGTGGACTAAGTACTCCTTTGGGAGAAAAAGGGTCTGCAATATAACATACCTTCAACAAGGCTCAATATACAAAATACTCTTCATTGGTACACATGGCCAAGATCACATGACAGCCTCCTTATGCCCCCCAAATTTTAAGCAAAACCCATCCATGGAGCCCATACATCCATGGTGCATTACCCTCTTTACACATGAGGGACTCTCCACCATTGGAGCTATCCATTGAACCCCTTCACCCTCAAGGATTTCTCTTCCCATCCCATGGGTGAGTGAGTCCTTGCACAACCCCAAAAATCTTGACTCCACACAACACAAAGGGCACAAAAACAAGAAAATCAAACAAGCTCAAGAGAGCATGAATCACTTAGACTCCAAAACAAACTTCAAAAGAACAACAAGATTCACAAGCATAAACTCTCAAGAATACAACACTGGAACTCATACAATACACCAATATATATCTTCTCCAATACTTGCATAAACAAAACATTAAGCAAATGAGTAAGTGAGCCACCAACCTTGGTACAAGCTAATGAGTCAAGTATTGGGAGTGTCTCCTATATCCAAGCTCTCTTCTCTATCCTACTCCAAGCTCCTTAGTTGTCTCCAAAATTGGAGAGTGGGTGATTAGGGAGCACCCTCCAAGTTTTCCACTAAAATAGGCTCTTCACCTTCTCCCATGCCCTTGGGTGTAGTGGGAGTTTCCTATTGGATGATCTAACCAAGGTCTTCCAACTTTCCCTTAATGGAACTCTAAAAAGTGAATGGGGAAGAGTAATGGAAGCTTTTTGACTCAAGAGTTCCCATGTGACTTTGGGATTTTCGCAACTTTTCAAAAATTCACTTTTGGAGGGCTTCCCAAGGTGCTCCTAGGGTGTCCTATGGTTAAAAGGGTCCCTTACCCATAGGTATAACCAATGGGCCTTCCATTTTATGAAAAGAAACCTTCTTGGAGTCAATTTGACCCCTCAAAACCCAACCCCAAGGTGAAATTCGAAATTCAAAGTGATGTGACCAACTATTGGTGTTCTAACCAAGTTGAGGTATGGAGAAGACCAACCTATACTAGGTTGGATGGTGACATTCATCCTCTCCATGTGGACTCTTGCCAACTCACATCACAAGAACATGTGTCAATTGACACTACAATACCATACACATAATTACTTGGCAAGTCCACTAAACAATGTAACAACATAAAACATTTACTCTTTTAATACATTCATAATCATTTCACTTCACAAAATAAAATACATTACAAAGGCCTTGTATCCCTTTGGGACACAACCTTGGTGTCATGGGAATAGTACAAATATGTTGGCTTGACTCCCCCTAATCCATGGTTTATACCTGCACACTTGAGATGAACATCAGTAGTCCCGAGAAATAATAATAGCAATGAAAAGTGCAAAACTCAATCATAACTCAATTAACTATCAAGGTATTATATCATCACATTAAATCATTTATCAATTTCATCCATACCTAACATTAGGTGCAATTAGGAATTCATCATTTCCTAAGCTACTAATTTCCAACAGAATTCACATTTACTTATAATAGAACAATGGCCCTGATTTTCACAGTCTAAGATACTCAACTTTTAAAATATGAATACTAACATCAATAGATCAAGGTTCATCTTTACAACACAACATCATAATAATAAAGGCTACACATTCATCTATAACATAACTAGTAATCACTACATAGTTCATTTGTTTTGATGTATCGCTTAATTCAATAATACCCTAGTACTCAAATAATTGCATTAGTCTTTCACATTATAGCTAAACCAATTTTGCATAATTTGACATCATTATTCAATTGCATAATTCATCATCATTATTCAATTGTATCCCTAATCATTGTAATACTCAATTCAAAGGAGTCTAGTCTCATTCAAATATTTTTACAACATTCATCTTACTAACTCATCCAAAACATTATCCTAAACATGAAAGCCATCTGGCTCAATCCACCTATATTATGTTAACATGGAAATTAAATCAAATTCGGTGATTCCTTCATAGTAGGGTTGCAATTTCCTTAGGTCTAATTTATCTTGAAATTAAGTAACTAACATCAAGATCATAACACTTCTTATAAGCCATTCTTAGTCATATACTTCAATTATTTCTTTTATGGTGCCCTTGGCATCAAGGTACACTTATTGTTCTTAATTTAAGTTACAAATTATTTGCCTATTAACTTTTCCCTTTCGAATAATCTCTGAGTTCCTATCTTTCACTTTTAGTCTATTTACATTATAGAAAATATAAAATTTATAATACACCAATATCCGTATTCAATTTTTATTTTTATTCTTTTTTTATTTTTTTTCCCTTAAGAGATTAGATTGAAGGCTTTGATAACGGGGACAGGGCCCACAAGGATTTTCTAGAACATCCAACTATACTAAACCTTATCTTTTTATAATAAAATCCAGGTGCATCTCATAGTCTCAACATGTAGTCCTAGCACCTAAAATCCATCAGGGTGATCCAACTATCAGAGGGAAAACATGAGGGGTCTTACATTCTTGAGCTAAACGTTTAACATTTAAATGCACAAGATGAGTGATACCACAGAATAGATTAGCACCTTGATCACTATCTCGAAGAACTTTTTTAAGAGCCTCTATAGCTTGAATATAATCTTGATTATGGTTTTCTTGAATAAGCCAATTTCTCATTTTATCAAGTTCAGTTGAAAATTTTTGGACCTGTTCAGGAGGAACTCTTAAAGCATCATACTCATCATGAGATGAGTGAGAATATTTATGATCCATAGTAGGATTAGAATCATGAGTGATCAAATTGTCATCCAGGATCCTAAGAAAAGGAGAGGAATCTACTCAGGATCAAAGGAACCCATAAGTCTATGACTTCTTCTAACTGGAATATTATAAGTAGGACTAGAGGTAGTAAAGCTCATATACCAATGCAATGCAAATTAACTAAATGAATAAATAAATGTTTTTATATTTTTGAAATGTAAATGCAACCACATAAAAGAAGGCTAATCTAATTATACATGCAAGATCTGACACCATAAAAGAAAGAGTTGTCTATCATGGGTTCCCCAAAATGGAAGATATAAATATGTAAGATATGAAAATGATATTTAAAAATAGAAAGGATTGGGGAAGGTAAGATCTTCTTCTTAACCCCAAATTCCCAAAGGAAAGATCCAAATTGATTAATCACAACAAAATTGTCAATACATAAATGAATCAATCGATTAGTAATAAGAAGAAAGAGGAAAACCTTACATTCCCTTTTAGAAGAGAGTATTGAAATATTAATTGAAATGAATTGAAAATAGATACTAACCTCAAAGTATAGAAGATTTGGAAACTACTCTTTTTTGGTGTCTGTATTGAGTTTCTTGAAATTCTGCAGCTGTATCTGGAATGGAAACATAGAGATGGAGAAAACCTAGAAATATTTTATTTTCTGAACCAGGTTGACCTTGACCCAAATGAAGTTCAACCTTGATCCCTTTATGTTGACCTTGACCTACACAACTCAGATGGAAATTCTATTTGCGAATCCTAAAAGTTTTCCAAAAAAGGTATTCAAAAATGCTCTGTAATTCATTGTTACACACCAGTTCTTGCAAGAAAAATGGTTTTGTTGTTTGGATGAGGGGTTTTCCTTGGTCAAACCTTGGTTTTGGAATTAAACTTGAAATATAATTGAAATTGTAGTAATAAAAAAGGTAAATGGAACAATTCATTCTTATGTTGAAACCGTTGTGGAGGATTCAAATCCTTGAATCCACAATTGCATTTAGATCTTGAACACCAATCTTGAATAGATCTTAGAATAGGAGGAAGCTTGAATGGATGGGGATGGAGAGATCTTCAACAAGAGGGATCTATAGAGCTTGAATCCTTTAATGGCTACTAATGGATCTCCTTGATGAATTGAACCCTGAATGCTTGAACACTTGAATTCTTGAAGATAGATGATTGCTTCAATGCTTCAATGCTTGATTATGTTTTTTGATGGATGCTTGATGGATTGAAATGAGAGGAGAAGGCTTCCTTATATACTAGTCCAGGGGACAAACTTCTAGAGAGGGTAATATAGGAGAAATAATTTTCCATTAAGCCTATACCCTTAGAAGTGGACCTAAATTAAATATCATTTAAGAATTTACTATTTTAAAGCTCAAAATAGCCAACCCAGAAGTGGGAAATAAATATTTCCGAAACCTGATATCTGGAAACCTTTGAAATTTGAAATTTGGACCTTGGGTCAAGGTCAAGATCAACCCTGACCTAGGTTAGGGTCAAGGTCAACCTTGACCCTGATGTCAAGAACCTCAAATTCACAGAGTAGGATGCCATAAATAGGCATGAAAGAAGAGAAAAATAGGGCAAGATGTGGGAAAATGCTAGATCCAAGTCAAAGACCCATTCAAGGTGTTTGAGATGACCCCAAACCACTTACTCAAAGGGCTAAACCAATCCTAAATGGAAGTAATTCCATTTTATGATGATACACTTCCTTCATCCAAGTGTTCTTTCAATAACTTGGCTAACTCTCTATCACTTTAGGTCATTCCAATCTCCTCACACCAATCTAGGATTCATTATATATCAAGCCACCACTTTGGAACACTATCAAAGGATAGTTCAACTCCAAGAATCAACAAATTGCTTTCAATCTTCAAAACCCTATGAATTTAACTCACTCTAATACCACCTAATGTAGAGGCCTTTAGTGGACTCGCAATCAATAATATCAAGAGGGACTCCAACAGTGTTCTCATAATACCAAAAAATAATCTTCCATAAGAACATTCTCCTTTATCCAAACCATACCATACCCTATCAAAGTGAACATCAAATCCATATACCACCATAGGCTCTACACCTTTGAGATCACTCTAATGACCCTCAATCCATCCATTGGATTAAACCAAGTAATCTCATCTTCCAACTATCCCTTACCATGTGCTCACTAGGCCTTAATCCCTAGTAGCCATGCCAGACCAAGTTTTCTAGGATAACACAAAACTTCTCCAAAAAAATCAGAGATCTAGGAGTATATCTTGGTAACCTTTTCAAATTTTATCAACATATCTCAGAACCACATATTCTTCCTTGGGACTAAATATCCAAACACTACATTATTTCTCTGCAATTAGCCCTCCATTAGCCATCTTATTACAAAGCAAGTACTATAAAATTACATCCCCAATAATCCCAACCTTCAATAGTGTTGGAACATAATCCAAATCAATGGATCTTGAGCATTTCAAGAGGTGCCACCTTGTTTCAATCGCAATCAACACTTTGTCTCAATTAGAGATCTCTTTCTCCAACTGCTTGCATATCCCTACAAATAAATAGACATGGATACATATCTTACAGGAATTGGATCCTCCCACAAGTTAAAATATCCACAATAAGTGGGAGGGCCTAGCTATTCATTGGAACTTCAAGGAAATTTTTTGATTGCACTCAAAATTTGTCTAGGAACAGTCATCAAAGAGTTTCTCAATACAAAACAAAGGATTGTTTCCTCATGGCAGTGAACAATCCAGTTTGTAGAGAATTAATATTTTATTGATCTTAACTTCATTTCATTGTCTTTCTCAACATAAAAAGACTCTAAAAAAATCCCTACACTCCACTACTCTCTCATTCAAGCACTCACACTACCACAATAAACCATCTCCACACTGGTTAATAGTTAAATACAAACTTCCCTCAATTGGTTACAATTAGTTTTAATGACTAGTGCATTAAGGTTATTGTTGTAAAGTTGACAACATATTTGTTAACTTGACAACTCTATATTCCTCTTTCATTTACATGATCAAATTAAACATTTAAAAGTCCTTTTAGGACTCCAACCTAACTCTAAGACCTTAAGACACTCTTAAACCCCATAGACTAGCCTTTTAGGCTTCATTTTGCCAATTTAGGCAATTTATATATTTTAGCACTTCTAGTGCATTTCACAACTTCAAATGGCTCTAATGGAAAAATTAAAAACATTAGGACCTTTATAGGTCATTAAACACTTTATCAATACTTAGGATCCCCAAATGACCCCAAGGTGCCTTCTAGCCTCCTAATTCCATTAAGGCTTACATAATTCATCCTTTTACAAAGTGATCAATAAAACATCAAAACATCATTAAATGACCATTGTGGTCTTATTACAATGCCAAATGACCCACCAAGGTCATGTTGTCTTCAACTTCCTCCTAGGATATATTTAGTGACCGTAGTTTCCTCTATGCCCTTGTGCTTGGCCTTGCTGCTCCTGCATCAAATAGTGTGGAAGATTGGAAAAGTACTAAATTGGTTAAGGATTTCAAAAAGGTTCTAAAAATTGAAATGTGTACTACATGACTTGTTTAGATGAGATTAATATTATTTTTGTGTATGTTGATGATATCATTTTCAAAGGAAAAGATGACTTGTGTATGATATTTGCAGAGGAAATGTAGAAAGAGTTTGAGATGTATATGATTGGTAAATCAAATTTATTTCTTGTATTGTAAGTAAATTAGAGTTGTGAAAGAATTTCCATTTCTCAATCCAAGTGTGTACTAATAAAGTACTTTCATATGGTTATTTTGATAATAAATGAACAAATAAACTAAATTACCATAATTAGTAAGCTATTTAATGCAATTAAAGCCAAGAAGAAGTCTATGGACCTCTATTTAAGTATGATAAAGCTAATCTCTCAGCAAGATTCCATTAGTGACAACCTTAAAATGAGAATGAAGCTAAATGATAATGAATTAAAGCCTATTTTACTTAAAACAATGCTCAATTTATGCTAAAATGCCTTTCTAGCTAAAAATCTAAATAGCTTTGATGCAATTCTTAGATGTGTGGATCCATTCTCCTAATTTTAACCTTGGTTTTATAGATTTTTGCAAGCATAGGGGGTGGAATTAATTTGATCATGGTTGAGTTTGAGTTAAGTCCATGGTTTCAATTTTAGGGACAATTTAAATGGTTTATTCTTGATGCAGGAGCATCCTGGGTGTAAGAGCAATCTTGCATCACCCAAAAATATTTCTATTTTTGTATTCAATAAGGGCTATTTTGTGCAGAGCTGCTATTTATGGAAAGTTACTATTTTTGGTAATTTTTGTATGTGCTCAGAATGATCTTATTTCTTTCTTAGAGGTTCATTTTGGTCATATAAGTCTGCCAGTAAAGTTTCATTGCCAGATCAAGTGTATATTGGAAGATATTGAAGATTTTTGGTATTGGCAGCAGGGTACAGAAACTTTGGACTTAGTTTTGAAGGCTTTAGAGGCCTCGGATGAGGTCAAAAATTTGGGTGACGGACGCTTGTGTTGGTCAACCCTGTAGAGTGCTTCGTGGCATTTTCGAAATGGGGTTATAATAGCCGATCGGGTCAACTGGTGATGACTTCTGGTCTTCGAAAGTTGGGCCACCCGAAATGGCGGAAAATAATTTTCTTCAAAATTTCTGTTCAAAGGTTATCTTGAGCCGACTATGATGTAATAAAATATAAAATAAGATAATTCTAAGTTTGGTCGGCCTTATTGGCTAAAATTCTGGAACATTCCCAGGCGGTGGAAAATTGCCTATATAAGGAAGGCTGTATTATTGTCTTTGGCAGTTCAGAATAGTTCTGGGTAGTAGATCTGGGTAATAGTTCGAGGCTTTGTCCTACAGAATATTGTAAGAGAATGCCCATGTGGCTTTGCATATTGTAATTCTAAAAGTTTGTAATTCCACATTTGTGGAGATAATAAGAAGCCAATTTTTTGTTCTTGCATATTGTTGTTATTTCTCTATTTCTGTTATGTGTTTGTGGCATTAAGGGGAGCACCCTTCATCAAGTGGTATCAGAGTAGGAGTTCTTGAGTGTGTAAATAGATCACCGACTGTGAGGCAGTTTGCACCAGGACCGTGGCTAGGGTTTCAGTATGCATCACGAAAATGCCTCCACGAAAGGAACATGGCGGAAGAGCTGGTGTTGTAACACCTGAGGTTAGAGAGCTGCAGAGACAAGTGCGAGCATTACAAGAAGAGATTTGTAGAGGAATGAATCTTAATGTCAGAGAGGAAAGCGAGGATGAAGCCGAAGAAGAATATCAAGAAGGAGAAGCTGAAATTATGAACCAGGAGGAAGAAAGACTTTTTCGGGCGATTTCCAAGATTGGGAAAAGACCTAAGATTGAGGTTCCTACATTTTTTGGAAATATTAACCCAGAGGAATTGATCAACTAGATCAACAAATGTGAGGAATATTTTGAGTATGAAGATGTTGATGATCTTGATAGGGTCAAATTTGCGAAGGCCAGATTGAAAGGTCATGCAAAGATCTGGTGGCAAGAAATTCAGTTGGAGCGAAATAGAAGAGGGAAAGATAAAATCACAAGATGGGATCGGATGGTGGATAAATTGAAGTGACAGTTCATTTCTGTTGATTATGAGCTTGACCTACTGAAGAAAATGCAAAGTTTGAAGACAGTAGGAAGATTTGTTCAGGAGTATACAGAGGAGTTCTATCGACTTCTCATCAGAACAGGCCATGCAGAAGCTGATAAGGAGAAAGTTGCCCAATACCTTAATGGGTTAAGGCCAAGCATTCAGGAGGAGCTGAATCTGGTTCGAATGAATAGTATTGAGGAGGCATACCAATTTGCCCTAAAAGTAGAGGAAAAGCTGAACAAGAAGTTCGAGAGCAGACAAAACAGAAGAGGTCGCGGTGGATGATCTGGTGGACGGTCATATGGTGGCCGAAATGAAGATCTGAAAAAGAAGGATGAGACCAGTAGCAGTCAGAATCAGTGAGGAAATAATTTCAATCGCTTCCAAGATCAGAATAATAGAGATCAGAAAGGAAGAGGAAGAGGACAAGGATCTGGAAGAGGTGGCTTCCGTGGAACATGTTTTCACTGTGGAGAAGAAGGTCATAGGGCATTTGAATGTCCTCAGCGCCAAGGAAGAACAAACAAGAGAAATGAAGGCCAGGCCAAAGTTGTACATGTAGATGAAGATGCCAGATCATCAAATTCTAAAGATGCTGAAAGAGGAGAAACATTGATTAACAGAAGAGTCCTGTTGAGTGGTGAGAATGAACCTGAGCAAAGGAGGAGCCTGTTTCGCACCAGGTGCAAGTGTGAAGGTAAATGTTGTGATGTGATTATTGATAATGGAAGCACTGACAATTTGGTGTCAGAAGAGATGGTGACAAAGTTGAAGCTCAAGAGACAGAAACACCCACATCCATATCGGATTGCCTGGGTACAGGATGACCACAAGGTCATGGTCAATGAACAATGCCTGGTGAAGTTCAAGATTGGCAGATACCAAGATGAGGTATTGTGTGATATCATATCTATGGATGCATGTCATATGTTGTTGGGTAGACCATGGTAGTTTGACAGATGTGTTGTACATGATGGTCGTGCGAATACCTATTCCCTGACAAAGGATGGAGTGCGGCATAAGCTAAAACCATTGAAGGAGACTGAAGAAAAGGTATGTGGTAATGCAAGGATAACTTTTGTTGATGGAAAAAATTTCCTAGATGGTATGAGGCATGAGCATGTATGTTTTGCTTTAATTCCAAAAGCTGGTAAAGAGAAAGTAGAAGATGTTCCTGTAGAAGTTGCAGATTTGTTGAATGAGTTTCAAGATATTGTATCTGATAACGTGCCTGATGGATTACCACGAGTCAGGAAGATCAATCATCAGATGGACTTGATCCCAGGAGCAAGTTTTCCGAATAAGGCAGCACACAGAATGACACCTGCAGAAAGTGAGGAGTTGAACAGACAAGTACATGAACTGTTACAGAAAGGATTGATTCGTGAGAGTCTGAGTCCCTGTGCTGTACCAGCGGTATTAGCACCAAAGAAGAATGGAGAATGGAGGATGTGTACAAATTCTAGAGCAATAAACAAGATCACAATCAAGTATAGGTTTCCATTGCCACGAATGGATGATATTATGGATTGTTTGAGTGGAGCTGTGTATTTCTCAAAGATAGATCTGAAGAGTGGATATCACCAAATTCAGATCAGAGAAGGAGATGAATGGAAGACTGCCTTCAAGACAAAGGAAGGACTATATGAGTGGTTAGTCATGGCTTTTGGGCTAACCAATGCACCGAGCACTTTCATGCGGCTCATGAACGAGGTTCTGAAAGAATTTTTGGGTAAGTTTGTCATTGTTTACCTAGATGATATTTTGATCTTTAGTAAGACATTGGATGAGCATATGATGCATATTCATATGGTATTTGAGAAGTTGAGAGAAGAGAAATTGTTGATTAATTTGAAGAAGTGCAGTTTTGTGAAGATAGAGTTAGTGTATTTGGGATTTGTAGTTTTAGCAGAAGGTCTAAAAATGGACCCAGAGAAGGTACAAGCTACCCTTGAATGGCCTACTCCAAGGAGTGCTACTGAGGTAAGATCTTTTCATGGTCTAGATAGCTTTTACAGAAAGTTTATCAAAAATTTTAGCAGTATTTGTGGACCCTTGACTGAAACAATGAGAGGGGATAGAAAAGAGTTTAAGTGGACTAAAGGAGCAGAAAAGAGTTTTCAATTATTGAAACAAAAAGTTACTGAACAACCTATTTTAGCACTTCCAGATTTTAATAAGGTGTTTCAAGTAGATTGTGATGCTAGTGGTACTGCAATAGGAGCTGTTATGAGCCAAGAAGGTAAACCTGTTGCTTATTTCAATGAGAAGTTAAATGATGCCAAGAGGAAATATTCTGTTTATGATAAGAATTTTATGCTATAGTTCAGGCATTAAAGAAGTGGAGACATTATCTGCTTCCTAAGGAGTTTGTTTTGTATACTGATCATCAAGCTTTGCAATATTTGAATAGTCAAGGAAAATTGAATCAAAAACATTTGAAATGGGTTGAGTTTTTGCAGAGTTATACATTTGTTTTGAAACATAGAAGTGGAAAGTCTAATAGGGTTGTAGATGCTCTTAGCAGAAGGCAACTATTACTGATAGAGATGCAGATTGAGGTGGTTGGGTTCAAGGAACTCAAGAATTTGTATCCAGAGGATCCTGATTTTGGTGAAGCTTGGAAAGCTTGTACAGAACCTGTTACTCTAGACATGACAAAATGGTTGGATTTCATCATCCAGGATGATATGCTATTCAGAGGGAGTCAGTTGTGCATTCCATGAAGTTCTATGAGGGAGAATCTCATCAAGGAGAAGCATAGCGGAGGATTAGCTGGACATTTTGGTCGTGACAAAACCCTTGGTTTGGTTAGTGAAAATTATTATTGGCCACAGTTGTAGCAAGATGTGAAGAAGTTTGTACAGAGTTGCAGAGTATGTCAGATGGTGAAAGGAGTGAAGCAGAATACAGGGTTGTATCAGCCATTACCTATACCAGAGAAGCCTTGGGAGGATATCAGCATGGACTTTGTTCTTGGTTTACCGAGGACACAGCGGGGACATGATTCAATTTTTGTAGTAGTTGACCGATTTTCAAAGATGGCACATTTTATTCCCTGCAGGAAGACTAATGATGTTGTTCATGTAGCAGAATTGTTTTTCAGAGAAGTAGTGAGACTTCATGGTTTGCCAAAGACCATAGTTTCAGATCGGGACACTAAGTTTGTTGGATATTTTTGGCATACATTGTAGAAGAAGTTGAAGACAGATTTGAAGTTCAGTTCATCCCATCATCCACAGACTGATGGACAGACAGAGGTGGTGAATAGAAGTTTGGGAAATTTGCTGAGATGTTTGGTTGGAGATAAGCCAACAAGATGAGATTTGATTTTACCACAGGCTGAATTTGCATACAATAATTCTGTCAATAGAAGCACTGGTAAATCACCATTCCAGATTGTATATGGAAGTAGTCCAAGAAATGCATCTAAATTGAGGAAGATACATAAAAGAGAAATAAGTAGTGCTGAAGCTGAAGATTTTGCAGAACACTTGAAGAACATCCATGAGGAGGTGAGGAAGCATATTAGCAAGATGAATGCACAGTATAAGGCTAAGGCAGATGAGAAAAGGAGGTATAAGGAATTTTAGGTTGGTGATGAAGTCATGGTTCATTTGCGGAAGGAGCGGTTTCCAGTTGGTACATATAACAAGCTGAAAAATGAAGAAGTTTGGGCCATGTAAGATACTGAAGAAGCATGATTCAGGAAATGCATATGAGGTAGAATTGCCTAGTGAGCTGAATATTTCACCAGTGTTTAACATTTCAGATCTGACAGAGTATCATGAAGGAGGTGTTGAAGATGAGATCACAGCAGCACAGTGGAGTATTCCAGCAACTAGTTCAGACACTAAGGAGATCAAGGATATACTGGACTGTCGTGTTGGCAGAAGCACAAGGAACAGGACATATGAAGAATATCTGGTCAAGTGGAAAGGACGGCCTGTTGAAGATTCATCATGGCTAACAAAGGAGGAGGTTAGCCATCTTGGTTTTCCTCTGCACACCTGAGTCGTGACAAGGTCACTTCTCAAATTACCCCGGGTGTCTGATGCAGGAGCATCCTGGGTGTAAGAGCAATCTTGCATCACCCAAAAATATTTCTATTTTTGTATTCAATAAGGGCTATTTTGTGCAGAGCTGCTATTTATGGAAAGTTACTATTTTTGGTAATTTTCGTATGTGCTCAGAATGATCTTATTTCTTTTTTGGAGGTTCATTTTGGTCATATAAGTCTGCCAGTAAAGTTTCATTGCCAGATCAAGTGTATATTGGAAGATATTGAAGATTTTCGGTATTGGCAGCAGGGTACAGAAACTTTGGACTCAGTTTTGAAGGCTTTAGAGGCCCTGGATGAGGTCAAAAATTTGGGTGACAGGCGCTTGCGCCAGTCAAGCCTATAGAGCACTTCGTGGCATTTCCAAAATGGGGTTATAATAGCCGATCGGGTCAACTAGTGATGACTTATGGTCTTCGGAAGTTGGGCCACCCGAAATGGCAAAAAATAATTTTCTTCAAAATTTCTGTTCAAAGGTTATCTTGAGCCGACTATGATGTAATAAAATATAAAATAAGATAATTCTAAGTTTGGTCGGCCTTATTGGCTAAAATTCTGGAACCTTCCCAGGCGGTGGAAAATTGCCTATATAAGGAAGGCTGTATTATTGTCTTAGGTAGTTCAGAATAGTTCTGGGTAGTAGATCTGGGTAATAGTTCGAGGCTTTGTCCTATAGAATATTGTAAGGGAATGCCCATGTGGCTTTGCATATTATAATTCTGAAAGTTTGTAATTCCACATTTGTGGAGATAATAAGAAGCCAATTTTCTGTTCTTGCATATTGTTGTTGTTTCTCTATTTCTGTTATGTGTTTGTGGCATTAAGGGGAGCACCCTTCATCAATTCTTAAAGCTTGTGAAAAAGAGACAAAATGAGTGGTCAAGATGCTCTCACATTATTAGCGATTGAGATTCATTTTTAGCTTGATCTATGTGAGCCCAATCCTTAATTCCTATTGGTTGAGGTATTTTCCTACCATGTGGTGGGTGAGGGAAAATAGGAATTAATTAATTGAATTTAATTGATCTGTTTAGCCATGTGTACCCCTTAAAATGAGTTGATTTTATTTTTAATTAAATAATTAAATTAATTAGATTATTTTCATAAATAATTGATTTATCTTGATTTTATTGATTTATTTGGCTTTTGATTTTCAATTATTATTGGATTTTGGCTTGATTGTAATTAATGCTTTGATTTTGATTTAGTTTCTCACTTGATTTGATCTTGACCATTTTTAGGTGATTACAAATGTCCCTCTTTGAATCGATGGGTGAAGCGCATTGGTTCAAAGATTGTTCGATCTTCTGATGCAAATTCCCCGATTTTGATGATTGATTTCAATACTAATGATAGATGCAAATTCCTGATGATGTCCTGATTGATTGATGTTAGTGATGATTTTTTCAATGATGGATCTCTAATGTGATTCCTTATTTGACCCGATTTGCTGATTTTTTTCCCCACTAATAAATGAGAAAATTTTAACATTTTAATCCTATGTCCCTGGTTTGATTATGTTGATGATATCACTAATGATCTAAGTGTATGCCCCCTCAGAAATGAAATGAAATTTGATTGTGGTGAAATTTTTGTATTTTTTTAAATCATTTTTGTCTAATATTTTCAATAATGTGTTAATTTTGATTTCACTTCCGATATTATTTTTACAATTTTCTGATGAAAAATGCCCCTGATTCTGATGATTAGGTGTTCAATTTGAGTCCTGGGTCATTTCTGCTAAATAGTGCCCCTTTTAGGTAAAAAAGGATATATATAGGGTTGAAAAAGTAATTTTGCTATTCATTTTCACCTCTCCTTTGGACTTTTCCTCCTCTAAGTCTTTTGAGCTGCGACGATGGTGGTTCCTTATTGAGAGTATAGATTTGAGTGCAGTTGTCGATATCAGTGGCCAATAGAGTATGGACCTCTAATATGTACCCCTGGAAACCTCTCATGTCAAATTTATGCATTTAATTTAAAAAAAAATTGCATTTTTCTAGTTAAAGTGCATTTTTTTTTCTAATTTTAAATGAAACAACACATTTAAGCATTCCTATAGCGCATACACATTTGTTGCTATGCATCTGTGGTTTTTCACAGTGCATTCAAACATTTATGTTGCAAGTACAAGTAGAAACTCTAGGTCAACTTTTCATGTTTACAACTTTTTGTAGCATGTATAATTAAATTTATGCATCTTATAGTTCTTGTAGCACATACAAGTAATTCCTATAGCATGTATCAAATCTTGCAGTGTGTACACCTTGTGACTGCACTTTTTGGATTTTTAGTTACATATTCAAACCTTTAAATAATGCATTTTCCTTTTACTGCGTACAAATTTTTTAGTAGTGTGTACACCCCTTTTTGTAAATTTTTAAATTTTTTTCAATCAGTTTTCCTACTTAGTTGATTTCATCGATCAATCAATTGGATTGGTTGATGAGTCATGTGGTTAAACAAGTTGTTTGATTTTAGTTCTAGTCATGTGATGCTGAATTTTCATTGTCAATCCTGATTGGTTGGTCAATTGTGATGATGGATTTTTTGTCTTCTCTGAGTAGAATTAGAAAAATTGATAGTGGTTTTATATTTTTTAGGTTGTAGATTGACTTGTGATGATTTAGCATTTGTTGATTTTTCTTAGTGATGTGATTTATCTTTCTTTTGAAAGCTCCCCTTCGGAAGTTATCCATCTAAGGATTATTTTCAATATCATTTGAGATGATTGATGACCTTAGTGGGCAGGAGTGTCAACTTATAGGTTGATGTGGGATTTATTTCCTTCTTTCTCTACCTTGATTCTAAGTGAATCAAGGACTACTGATAGCTATGATAGAGAGGTGGCACTCTGACCCTAATACTTTTCATTTGTCAATGGGTGAGATGATGATCACTCCAGATGATGTTTATAGATTACTAAGGATTTTGACTCATGGAGAGATAGTGTACTATGATTAGGTATACGATGGTACTATTTGTAGGAAATTGTTTGGTAGCCCTATTGGAGATTTGCCAGGAAGCCAGTGCTAACTATATGTTTGTCATTGATGACAACATATGGTAAGTAGCATGTGTGGAAGACTTATGGAGTAAGATTTTACTATATGTGGCATGCACATGTTATTAGCATGATATCATGGGCATAGAGGTTAACTATTAGTACAAAAAGTTATATAGCAGCTTGTGTGAGCAGTGTTCCTGACAGAGTTATAGAGAGTGTTCCGTGAATGGTTGTCCATATAGTTATCATGGAGCCTTATGCATTTGGATATGTAATGGAGAAATGTTAGTGATTTTACATTCATGGATGAAGAGTCTGATTCTTAGTAGAAGTGAAGTTATGCAGTCGATATTCACTAGTAGCAGTTTCCTATGTTTTTTGAGAATAGCCGACAGAGATTATATTGGTTCAGGAGTTACACCTATCATTTCGGTATATGCCCTTAGATTTGAGCTTGGAGAAGAGTTAGTAATTTTTGGTTAAGAGCGTATGATTTAATTTAGCTTCAAGAGAAAGATCCAATTGTTTTAGTAGAGCCGATAGTGTGTCGCGTGTGTCCATAATTATTTTATTAGACAGGTCCCAAAATGTGTTGCATGCTTAGTAGAGTCAACCAAATTATTATTGGAGTTTGTTATGAACTCTCTAATATGATTTCAAGGTGGTTCTAATAGGCTGATTTGATTATATCATTTAGAGGAAAGATATTTATAAACAATCATTTGTGATTGCTAGAGTGTGGTTCATAGTTGATTGTGAAGAGCAGAGAAGAGTGTGTGAATTGTTGAGCCATCAGAAGAAGGTCTATGTGACCAAGTAAAGTATTTGTGCTATACATTGGAATTGATCCAGAAAGTAGGTCTAAGCGTAGTTCACCAAGATCTAGATATAGTGTGTATCTATTATTCAGAAGGTTGTAGCCTTCACCCATTTGAGCAGTGTGCTCTCAGACAGTGCATCATCACCCCTAACAAGGTTAATTGTAAAATACTCCTAATAGGGTCCGACCCTTGACCAGGTCTACTATAATAAATATATTGTAAAGAAACTCCTAACAGTGTTAAGGATCTTCTAACAAGGATCATAATACACTAGTACAAAATATTAGTGGGTGTCAATTCCCACCAGGGTTTTTACCTATTTGGGTTTCCCCGTACCCAAAATATTGGTGTTGTGTTCAAGTGTCCTTTCATTGTGTTTATGCTTTATGTTTAAGTATACTTAATTGGATAAAGAATTGAAACTTGTAGATAACTAATTCACCCCCCCTCTCAGTTATCTCTTGGGACTATTCCTAACAATCGGTATCAGAGCCAAGTGCCTCGGACAGAAAGTTTAACATCTTGAGGTTGATCAGATGGAATTCTTTAGAAAAGAAAATCCTAAGTTTGATGGAGAGAATTATCTTGATTGGAAGAACAAGATGGTGACACATTTGCAATCCATTTCTTTTGAAGTTTTTGATTTAACTATCAAACTAGTCAAGATCCCTACTTTAGAAGACCTTGCAAAGGATGATGCTACTGAAAAGAAAAAGGAATTGTTTCATTAGAATGAATAGCCAAAGAAGCCCTTATAAGCACCCTATCTGATATAGAGTTTTCAGAAATAAAGAAAGTAGATATAGCCCACAAAATATGGAAGTACCTAGAAGATATATTTGAAGGAGACAAACAAGCAAAGGATGTGCATAGAAAAACATAGAAGAAAAGATACAATTAGAGATGCTACATAAAGAAAACATCAGAGCTTACAATCAAAGGATCAATGAAGCAGTTGCTGGAATCAGGAACAATGGTGGAGAGATCTCAGAGGAAGATATTATGGACAAATTTATGACTACCCTCACTCCAAAATATGAAAAAAAGATAAACATCCTTGATGAGACCATGCAACTTACATCAAATTTTAAGAGAGAGACCTTGATCAACAAAATCTCAGCTTTTGAGATTTCAAGATTGAAGACAGAACCTAAAAGTGAGATAGATTGCAAAGCAATAGTCCATGGTAAGAAATTTGCAAACACTTCTGGTAATTTTGATGATGATGATGAATATAAAACACTAGATGGTTTCATTGCTATGATTTCCAAAAGAGAAAATAAAGGAAAAGGAAAATATGAAGGTCAATTGCCATTTAAATGCTTTTCATGTAATAAGATTGGTCACTTTGCATCTAAATGTCCTTCAAGAGCTAGAAAGTTCAAAAATGACTACAAGCCTAAATACTCTAAGGAATGTTACTATGCTGGAGATGGAGTTTCAAATGATGATTTAGCTAAGGAAGAAATTGGATTTATTGCTATTATAGAGAAAATAAACAATAAGATAGATCATGAAGATGAGAAAGAGGAACAAGAGCTAGCATTGATTTCACAATCTGATATAAGGATAGACTGGATTATAGATAGTGGTTGTTCACATCACATGATAGGTGATAAAGATAGATTTGTTCATCTAGACAAATACAATGGTGGGATGGTTAGATTTGGAGATAACACTCCTAAACCCATTGTTGGTAGAGGATCCATTGCCTTGGATGGAAAGAATAGTACTGATGATGTTCTTTATGTCGATGGTTTGAAACATAACCTACTAAGTGTTGGGTAGTTACTTTGAAAAGGTTATAGATTGGAATTCAATGGAAACAAGTGCATCATTAAGAACAAAGAAGGAAAAATAATTGCATCAGGATCAAAGACTAAAGGTAATGTTTTTCACCTTAATCCAGAAGCAAGTTGTTTTGTTGCTAAAGTAGACGATAGTTGGCTGTGGCATAAAAAACTATGTCATATCAATTTTGATAATATAGTAAAGATAAGAAATGTAAAGGCAGTAAGCAATCTACCTTGCATAGCAAAGCCAATTGATACTATATGCAGGGAATGTGTGATGGGAAAGCATGTGAGAAACTCATTCAGGAGCAAGCTCAATTCAATAGAGAACAAGCTGGATCTGATTCATACAGACCTATGTGGTCCAACTCAAACAAGATCATACTATGGTGAAAGGTATTTCATTTTGTTTGTTGATGACCATACTAGAATGATGTGGGTTGCATTCTTGAAAGACAATTCAGAAGCATTTGAGAAGTTCAAAATATTCAAAGCTAAGGTTGAGAATGAATCTCAACTAAAGATAAAATGTTTGAGATCATATAGAGGAGGAGAATTCACCTCTGATAGATTCTATGAGTATTGCGAACAACATGGCATCAAGAGGTAGTTGAGTGCATCTAGAACCCCTCAGTAGAATGGAATTGAAGGGAGAAGGAATAGGATCATCCTTGATACAGTGCACACCATCATGATTGAAGGAAAATTTGCACACACGTATTGGAGAGATGCAATCAATACAACAATCTATACCATCAATAGAATTCAATTAAGGCCTAGTGCAGATAAAACACCATATGAGCTATGCTTTGGTAATGTTCCCATAGTAAAATACTTTAGAATCTTTGGAAGAAAGTGCTACATCAAGAGAGATGAAGAAATATGCAAGTTTGATGCATGAAGCGATGAAGGTAATTTCCTTGGTTACTCTACTAAAAGTAAAGCTTATAGATGTTTCAATTTAAGATTGAAAAAGATCATTGAAAGTGCTCATGTTAAGATTGATGAAAATTTTATGGTTCAAGAAAGATATCATGATTACTCACGCATGACTGAAGAAGAACCTAGACCCTCCACTAGTGAGACATTTATTGAAGAAATGTTTGACAATATCGATGTGTTATTCAATGACCCTAAGACAAGTGAAGAAGAAAATCCTAAGGGAGATGAGACAATATCACCTAAAGCTCCAAAGTTTACATCTAGTATCATTCTAAGGATGACATCATTGGAGATCAGAGTGGAAAAGTCACAACAAGATCCAAAGAAAAGAGTTTTGCAAGCAATGAGGTGGTATGTTTACTATCTCAGATTGAACCCTTAAGTGTTGAAGATGCATGCAATGATTCTGATTGGTACGATGCTATCAGAGAAGAACTAGATCATATTATTAAGAATGATACTTGGGAACTGGTCCCAAGACCTAGTGATAAGAATGTGATTGGAATAAAATGGATATTTAGAAATAAGATGAATTTAGATGGTACAGTAGTAAGAAACAAGGCAAGATTAGTATGTAAGAGATATGCACAGAGAGAAGGCATTGATTATTCAAACACCTTTGCACCAGTGAGTAGACTGGAAGCTATTAAGTTGTTTCTAGCTTATGAAACATTCAAAAACTTCAAAGTTTATCAGATGGATGTTATGCCAGCATTCCTGAATGATGAATTAAAAGAAGTATACATTGAGTAGCTAGAAGGATTTACCCTATTAGAAAGACCTGATATGGTATGCAGATTGAAGAAAGCCCTCTATGGACTTAGGCAAGCCGCTAGAGCTTGGTATGAGAGACTTGATGGATATCTAAAAAAAATTGGATTCAAGAAAGGAGCAACAGATTGTAACCTATTCATAAGAGAGACATCTAAAGGACTACTACTTGTAGCTATATTTGTTGATGACATTATCTTTGGAGGTAATGACAAACTTAGTGTTGAATTTGCTAAGGAGATGCAGAGTGAATTTGAGATGAGCATAATTGGACCTATCAAGTACTTTTTGGGATTGAATGTGCAGCAGACAAAGAAAGGTATTTTCATTAATTAGTCCAAGTATGTGAAAGAGATATTGAAGAAATTCAAGATGGATGATTGCAAGCTAGTAGGGACACCTATGATAATTGGATACAAGCTTACAAAAGAAGATGATTCTCCAGTAGTAGATATAACATTGTACAAGTCTATGATTGGAAAACTCATTTATCTTACTCAAACTAGACCTAATATTTCTAATGTAGTTGGCATAGTTGGAAGATTTGCAGCAGATCCTAAAGAAAGTAACTTCATGGTAGTAAAAAGGATATTTAGATACTTGCAAGGCACTATAGACTATCGTCTATGGTATCCCAATTCAGAAAATATTAAGCTTCATGTGTACACTGATGTAGATTGGGTAGGTTGCGTTGATGACATGAAGAGTACATTAGGTGGAGCAATGTTTCTTGGTGACAGACTTGTCACTTGGACAAGCAAGAATCATAATTGTATTTCTCAGTCAACAACAGAAGTAGATTATGTAGCAGCAGCCTTAAATTGCTCTACAATTGTTTGGATCAAGAAGATGATAAAGGATTTTGAAATTTAGATTGATTATCCTATTGTTATTCATTGTGATAACACTATCACTATCAACATGTCAAAGAACCCTATGATGCATGCAAAGACAAAACACATTGAGATCAAGTATCACTTCCTAAGAGAGAAAGTGTCAGAGAAAGAAGTCAAGGTGGATTATGTGAGTACTAAAGATCAATTGGTAGACATATTCACAAAGCCCTTGCCAAAGGATACTTTTGAGTATCTCAGGGAGAAGTTGGGAGTAATTCCCTTCCTTGATTGTGATTAGAAGAAAGAGGAAACATCATCAGTCCTCAGAGACTAATGGATGGTTGACTACTCTATTTTTGGAGTAGTACCAGTGCTTAAACTTATTGGAACCCTTTTCCATTGATGTCTAAGGGGGAGTAATATATAGTCATGAAAAACAAAAGGAGTAATATACTAAGGGGGAGTAGTATTTAGTTATGGAAGCAGTTCAGTTGAGGAAATGGAGAATGTTGGAAAATATTGCAGCAGATGGAGGATTCATCTTTGGGGAAGTTTTGAAGAGGAAATGGAGAATTTTATAAAAGAATTATTCATTTGGGTTGGTGGTGTTTTTCATTTCATATGTCGTCATCAATGCCAAAGTGGGAGATTATTGGAGATTTTCCAGCAAGCCAATGCTGATTGTATGTTTGTCATTGATGACAACATATGGTAAGTAGCATGCATGGAAGACTTATATAGTAATATTTTAGTATATGTGGCATGGACATGTTATCAACATGATATCATGGGTGCAGAGGTTAACTATAAGTACAAACACTTTTATAGAAGCTTGTGTCAGCAGTGTTCCTAACAGAGTTACAGAGAGTGTTCTATGAATGGTTGTCCATACATTTATCATGGAGCCTTGTACATTTGGATATATGATAGAGACATGTTAGTGATGTTAAATTCATGGAAACAAAGTTTGATGATTAGTAGAAGTGAAGTTATGCAGTCACTATTCACCAATAGCAGTTTCATGTGTTTGTTCAGAAAACTCGACAAAGATTATATTGGTTTAGGAGTTGTGCATATCATTTCAGTATGCATCCTTGGATTTGAGCTTGGAGAAGAGTTAGTAATGTTTGGTTAAGAGTGCATGATGTAATTCAGTTTGAGGAGAAAGATTGAGTTGTTTTGGTAGAGCCGATAGTGTGTAGCATGCGTCTACAATTATCTTATTGGACAGGTCCCAGAATGTGTTGCGTGCTTAGTAGAGCTGACTGAATTATTATTGGAGTTTGTTATCACTTCTCTAATATGATTTCAAGGTGGTTCTAATAGGCCAAATTGATTATATCATTTAGAGAAAAGATATTTATAGACAGTCATTTGTGATTGCTAGAGTGTGGTTCATAGTTGATTATGAAGAGTAGAGTAGAGTGTGTGAAGTGTTGAGCCATTAGAAGAAGGTCTATGTGACCAAGTAAAGTATTTTTGATATACATTGGAACTAATCTAGATAGTAGGTCTAAGTGTAGTTCACCAAGATCAAGATATAGTGTGTATCTGTTATTCAAAAGGTTGTAGCCTTCACCCATTTGAGCAGTGTGCTCTCAGACAGTGCGTCCTCACCCCTAACATGGTTAATTATAAAAGAATCCTAATAGGGTCTGACCCTTGACTAGGGCTACTATACTAAATATATTGTAAAGGAACTCCTAACAAGGTTAAGGATCTTCTAATAAGGATCATAATACAGTAGTGTAGAATATTAGTGGGTGTCAATTCCCACTGGGGTTTTTACCTATTTGGGTTTCCTCGTAACCAAAATATTCATGTTGTGTTCAAGTTTTATTTCATTTTGTTTATGCTTTATGTTTAAGTATACTTAATTGGATAAAGAATTAAAACTTGTAGATAAATGATTCATCCCCCCCCTCTCAGTTATCTCTTGGGACTATTCCTAACAGGCCCTACTATCGATGATGATAGCATTCTCTGGGCACAATTCACTTCCTTTCCTATCCTTTTTGCAATACTTGGAGTGCTGGTCGATAGATTTTTAGTTCTTGACTAACAAGGTCATGGTTTTGTAGTTAGGCGGGGTCATATCCTTGAGGATATGATTGGTCATCCTTATAGATTTGATTGGGGATCATGTGTCTTAGTGTAGAGTTGCATGATGTAGTATACATGCACGAAGCTACTCTATCTACAAGGGCATTTTTATTACAATTATGGATGTGGGATCATCTACCTGTCACACATTCGATTGCAATGTGGTTGTGAGATCCTAGGTGGCTGTTTGCATTCATATATGAGGGTATGGTTGTCTAGGTTCATCTGGGAAAATTGGATTATTGGTGACATATTATAGATGACATGGACTAGGTGGTATGGAGGGTGTATTTGGGATGCGATAAATGGGTAGAGGATGCTATATAGCTCCCATTTATATTTATGTCCTAGTGGATGATTGGGCATACACCATTGATTATACAATAGTTTTTCTTTTATAAGGTTCTTTGGTAGTATGGCCGACCTAAGGGAATGACATAGGGACTAGCAATTTATGCTAGGGTATAGGTTGAGTGATCCCTCTGGGGTCCTCAGATTGACTACAAGACTAGATGTGATGAGACCTTAGGCCTCCCTTATTTGGCTAGATATATGAGGGAGCACATAGTGGATGCATGGATGACAAATGAGTATGCTCAGTGGTTCCTCTAGAACCCATTCCCTAGATTTGCAGATCAAGCCAAGCTAGTACATGGGATTTATGATAGCTCTGATGATGATGACAATGGTGATGGTGGTGGTGGAGGCAGAGGAGGGAGTTGTGGAAGATGGGATGGCAGAACAAGATGGGGCAACTAGGTAGTGATTCTAGTTTTTGTTGCCCCAGATCCTATCAGAGGTGGTGTTCATGTGAGAGGAGATCATGTGTGAGTTAGAGGTGGACCCTTCCAGTATTTACATCAGGTTCACCAAGTTATATTTGGTGGATGGGGTTAGAACATGGTTTGAGTTTTCAGACTGATTTCCCCTAAGGTTCCAATAGATATTGATGCATAGGTTGGACATATACTAGTTGATGCACATGCTCGATAGGTACATGTTGCATAGGATCCTTAGGCCCCTCAAGCTCCTTCTTCTTCTCAGGAAACTCCTTCCTAGCTACAAGCATCGATGTGAAATGTTCTATCCTTATAGATTTAGGTATCTGAGATCTGAGAATATGTCACCTAGATGAGTACTATGATGTAGATCTTCATGGCCGCTATGAGTGAGCATGGGTTATAGGCTAGTTCTAGCTGAGGTCATGATATAGGTCTAGATGGTCTAGGTACAAATGGTGTTGGAGGTATTGCAGGAACTGGCAGATTATTTTTCTGATGTGCCTTATTTATCATGTATATTTATGATTCATTTTATCAAAACATTGTATATTATATTCTTTCTTAGGTTATGTTCATTTATGATCGATACTTTATGTTTTAACGTAGACCAAAGTAGGGAGGGCCCAATTAAGGACAATCCTAGCCTTGCAGCTTCAAAACAACACAACAGAATAACACAACACAATAATTGTTTCAAATCAAATTTCCATTAACATGCCTGGTTGTAAGGCCTTCTAGGTTGGGACCAATTACAATCAGAACCAATTATGTAAGATTGTCAAGATCTAATACAACTCTATCTAGTTCAGCCCTAAAAACTATCAGCAATTGATGGAAACCCTAAGGCGGATCTAAACTTGATCTCACAAGCCTCCAAGCAATCTCCTTGTCTCCAAGTATGCCACTAATAGCTCTTTTATTACAAACTATAAGATAACAATCTGATCTGCAAGATCACGCAGGATCTTTTCCACAACTTCGCTAATTTTCTACCCTCAAATATACTTTCATGATCCTCCAAGTCATGTCAGATCTCTCCCAAACATCTACCTAGACACCCCTTAAATACTAATCATTAGCCACAAGTCGGCTGGATGAAACCCTTAACTCCTACTAACAAATATTAAATGTCATAAAAGTTGGCTCAAAATAGTCTTACAAACATTTAATTCAACATGTCAGCCTATAACAATAGCTAACAATAATAAATGCACCAAGTCGGCTCAACAAATCACACAAAACTCTAGTCGGTAAACTAGAACTACCGAGTGCTAGAGAAACAACTAAGTGACATTGAAACAACTGAGCATGCCAACCATCACCAAGCATCAATTTCAACCGAGCACCATAGACATCATTGATTAACACTTTCACCAAATGCAAGAAGTTCCATCGAGTTCCTTCAGTGATCGAGCTTCCTTCAATGACCAAGACCATTGGTCAAGGCTGCAACCGAGTAACACCGGCCAAATAAAAAACCACCCATGCAATTTCACTAAGGACCAAGAATGCCCCTACATCAGACACCCCATGTTCAAAAAGATGTTCATATGTGAGAATAATATCTTCCGGGATTCAACAATAAATCCTGAACTGGTTCTTCACATACAAGTCCTCCATCTTCTCACTTTTCATTTTGTTCCACTTCAACTTCCTCTATCTTTTTTAAGTCTTTTCTTGACAACACATAGGTCTGTTGTCCAAACTAATCATTTATTTTCTCAGGATCCACCAACTCAACTCGGCTACCGATACTCAAGCTTCTCCTATCGAGCATTGTATCCAGCAAAGGCATCAGGGAAAACTTCTTATCATCCTTCTCAACAATAAACACATTCTTCACACAATCATACATAGCTCTACAATCAACTCACCAAGGTCTACCGAGCAATATATGACAACTATTCATCTCCACAAACTCACATAACACAAGGTCCTTATACTGGCCAATCTAAACATCAATAAAGCATTGTTCTCTAACTTCTAGAGCATGATCATCTTGCAACCAGCCAATCCTATAAGGACAAGGATGCTTCATCCTATTCAAACCAGGTTTCTAAACCATGTCCTCAGCAACAAGGTTATTAGTACTACCACTATCAACAATTACATCACAAAGTTTACCTCTAGACTTGCATCGAGTCCTAAAAAATTTACTCCTTTGACAAGGTTCCTCCTTTGTACCAAGCAATGTTCGCCGAAGCAGCAAGTTCTCAGATTTAGGTTCATTCTGAATGTTCTCATTCACCATAGTAGTTCATTAGTCACCAAGCTTCTTTTGTGTACACTCAAAAGAATGGTCTCCTTACTCTCCATAGTTATAGAAAGTACCCATAAAGATAACTCTACATGTCTTCTTCTTCTGTTCTACAATTTTCTATTCATCTTCTACATCAGTTAGTTTATCCTTCACCGAGTGATCAATCTTCTCCTTCCCTTGGGAGTTACCATGTTGTTTCCTCTTCAACTTCTCTTCTACCTTCAGAGCATACTCATAAGCATCTTCAACATAATCATTCTTCAGCATACCCAGCTCATCCTGAATATTGAATCTCAGACCATTCACATATCGAGCTACCTTTTCCTTACCAAGTTCTTTGTGTCCAGACCAAATAGCAAGTTTGTAAAACTCCTTGGTATAATCTTCAATAGACAAATCCTTCTATTTCAAATTCTACAACTTCTTAAACAAGTCAAGCTCATATTTAGTAGGTATGAACTTAGCTTTCAACTTAGTCACCATTAACCTCCATCGATTGATCTTCATTTCACCTTCATCTTCTCTATCTCTTTGTAATTTTTTCCACCAAAGAGCAGCATGTCCTTTTAACTTAGTCTATGCCAATCTCACCCAAAGAGGATCTTCAATTTCTTCCAGCTCAAAGAAATCTTCAATTTCAACAATCCAATCAATCAAGTTGTCAGGTTTGAAGGTACCAGAGAAAGTAGAAACTTCCATTCGGTAACTATTACTTAACTAAGCTCTAGATCTATGCAACCAAGAAATTCTATCTTCACCAAATCTATCCCTCTAGTCATCACCACTAGATCCAACAACTTCAAATTCTTCAATAGATTCTTCATAACCATCCTTAGTACCAAAATTCTGAGGTACACCAATAACAACTCTCATGATCTCAATGAGCATGTCATTCTTCATCAATTCCATCTCAGATCTGAAATCTAATTTCACCTTCTCTATAATCCTATATTCCACAATATCACAAAGATCAACAATTACTCTAGGGTCCAATCTTCTTGGAGGCATCCTTAAAGATAAGATAAACCCTCTACAACAAACCCTACACTGACCACCTTGTGACAATCTCCAAGTTGCAAGCAAGTCAGATTGCAATCTACCACCTTGTAAACAACTAGGGCAAGATTCACAAGTTTAGTGCCATAGATCTGCAACTCAGATCATATGATCTCTTCACCAACAAGTTTAACTTTGCAAGATCAGCCTTGCTAGGTCAACCTTCACTCCACAAGATCAAATCTGATTTGATACCACTTGACACAGACCAAAGCACGGAGGGCCCAATTAAGGATAATCCTAGCCTTGTAGCTTCATAACAACCTAATGGAATAACACAACACAACAATTGTTTCCAATCAAATTTCCATTAACATGCCTAGCTATAAGGCCTTCTGGGTTGGGGCCAATTACAATCAGAAACAATTCTGCAAGATCATCAAGATCTAATATAACTCTAGCTAGTTTAGCTCTAAAAACTATTAGTAACTAATGGAAACCCTAAGGAAGATCTAAAATTGAGCTCGCAAGCTTGCAAGCAATCTCCTTCTCTACAAGTATGCCACCACTAGCTCTGCCACTACAAACTATTAGATAACAATATGATCTGCAAGATCACGTAGGATCTTTTCCACAACTTCACTAAACTGCTACCCTCAAATCTACTTTCATGATCCTCTAAGTCATGTCAGATCTCTCCTAAACATCTACCCAAACACCCCTTAAATACAAATCATTAGCCACAAGTCAGCTGGATGAAACCCTTAACTCCTACTAAAAAATATTAAATGCCATACAAGTCGGCTCAAAATAGCCTTACAAATATTTAATTCAACATGTCAGCCTGTAACAATAGCTACCAACAATAAATGCACCAAGTTGGTTCAACAAATCACATAGAACTCCAATCAATAAACCAGAACTACCAAGCACTAGAGAAAGAACCGAGCGATAGTGAAACAACCAAGCATGCCAAGCATCGTCAAGAACCAGTGTCGACCGAGCACCACAGACATTGCTAAGTAACACTTTCACCAAACGTAAGAAGTTCCACTGAGTTCCTTCAGTGATCAAACTTCCTTTAATGACCGAGACCGTTGGTCAAGGCTGCAACCTAGTAACACTAGCAAAATAACAAACCACCCATGTAGTTTCCCCAAGGACCAAGAATGCCCCTACATCATGTTCTATACTTTGATTTTATGGACTTTGATGATACCATGGACCTTGATTACTTCGATATATTTTTACCTTATGTGATGTCATCATGTGTTGGATTTACTTTTTAGATTATGTATGATATGTAGTTATGATGAAGGGTGCCCCCCTCAATACCACAAACACATAACAGAAATAGAGAAACAACAACAATAATATGCAGGAACAGAAAATTGGCTTCTTATTATCTCCACAAATGTGGAATTACAAACTTTCAGAATTACAATATGTAAAGCCACATGGGCATTCCCTTACAATATTTTGTAGGACAAAGCCTCGAATCAATACCCAGATCTACTACCCAGAACTGCGCTAGACAACACTACAGGCCTTCTTTATATAGGCCATTTCCACCGCCTGAGAAGGTTCTAAAAATTTAGCCCTTAGGGCCGACCAAACTTAGAATTATTTTATTTTACAATTTATTACATCAAAGTCAGCTCAAAATAACTTTTGAAACCCGAACAAAAATTTTGAAGGAAAATTATTTTCCGCCATTTCAGGTGGCCCGACTTCTGGAGACCATAAGTCATCACCAGTTGACCTGATTGACTGTTATAACCCAAATTCAGAAATGCCACGAAGTGCTCTACAAGCTTGACTAGCGCCCGTCACCCAATTTTTTGACCTCATCCGGGGCCTCTAAAGCCTTCAAAACTGAGTTCAAAGTTTCTGTACCCTGCTGCCAATACTGAAAATCTTCAATATCTTTAAAACTAGACCTGATCTAGCCATGAAACTTTGCTGGCAGACTGATATGACTGAGATGAACCTCCATATGTGAAATCAGAACATTCTGAGATCGTAAAACCAACTTACTAAAAATAGAAAGTTTTCATAAATAGCAGCTTTGCACAAGATAGCCCTTATTGAATACAAAAACATAAATATTTTTGGGTGATGCAAGATTGCTCTTACACCCAGGATGCTCCTGCATCAGACACCCGGGGTAATTTGAGAAGTGACCCTATCATGACTCAAGTGTGCAGAGGAAAACCAAGATGGTTAACCTCCTCCTTTGTTAGCCATGATGAATCTTCAATGGGTCATCCTTTCTATTTGACCAAATACTCTTCATATGTCTTGTTCCTTGTGCTTCTGCCAACATGACTATCTAGTATGTCTTCAATCTCCTTGAAATCTGAACTAGTTGCTAGAATAATCCACTATGTTGCTGCAACCTCATCTTCAACACCTCCTTCATGATACTCTGTCAAATCTGAAATGTTAAACACTGGTGAAATATTCAGCTCACTAGGCAATTCTACCTCATATGCATTTCTTGAATCATGCTTCTTCAATATCTTACATGGTCCAAACTTCTTCATTTTCAGCTTGTTATATGTACCAATTGGAAATTGCTCCTTCCACAAATGAACCATGACTTCATCCCCAACCTGAAACTCCTTATGCCTCCTTTTCTCATCTGCCTTAGCCTTATACTGCGCATTCATCTTGGTAATATGCTTCCTCACCTCCTCATGGATGTTCTTCAAGTGTTCTGCAAAACCCTCAGCTTCAACACTACTTATTTCTCCTTCATCTATCTTTCTCAATTCAAATGAATTTCTTGGACTACTTCCATATACAATCTGGAATGGTGATTTACCAGTGCTCCTATTGACAGAATTATTGTATGCAAATTCTGCCCATGGTAAAATCAAATCCCATCCTATTGGCTTATCTCCAACCAAACATGTCAGCAAATTTCCCAAACTCCTATTCACCACCTCTGTCTGTCCATCAGTCTGTGGATGATGTGATGAACTGAACTTCAAATTTGTCTTCAACTTTTTCCACAATGTACACCAGAAATATCTAACAAATTTAGTGTCTCTATCTGAAACTATAGTCTTTGGCAAACCATGTAGTCTCACCACTTCTCTGAAAAATAATTCTGCTACATGAACAACATCATTAGTCTTCTTGTAGGGAATGAAATGTGCCATCTTTGAAAATCTATCAACCACCACAAAAATTGAATCATGTCCCCAATGAGTCCTTGGTAAACCAAGAAAAAAGTCTATACTGATATCCTCCCAAGGCTTCTTTGTTATAGGTAATGGCTGATATAACCCTATATTCTACTTCACTCCTTTTGCCATCTGACATACTCTACAACTCTGTACAAACTTCTTCACATCTTGCTGCAATTGTGGCCAATAATAATTCTCACCAACTAAAGCAAGGGTTTTATCATGACCAAAATGTCTAGCCAATCCTTCACTATGCTTCTCCTTGATGAGATTCTCCCTCATAGAACTTCGTGGAATGCACAACTGACTCCCTCTAAATAGCATATCATCTTGGATGATAAAATCCAGCCATTTCATCCTGTCTAGAGTAACAGGTTCTGTACAAGCTCTCCAAGCTTCACCAAAGTCAGGATCCTCTGGATACAAATTCTTGAGTTCCTTGAACCCAACCACTTCAATCTGCATTTCTGTCAGCAATACTTGCCTTCTGCTAAGAGCATCCGCAACCCTATTAGACTTTCCACTCCTATGTTTCAAAACAAATGTATAACTCTACAAAAACTCAACCCATTTCAAATGCCTCTGATTCAACTTTCCTTGACTATTCAAATATTGCAAAGCTTGATGATCAGTATACAAAACAAACTCCTTAGGAAGCAGATAATGTCTCCACTTCTTTAATGCCTGAACTATAGCATAAAATTCCTGATCATAGATAAAATATTTTCTCTTGGCATCATTTAACTTCTCACTAAAATAAGCAACAGGTTTACCTTCTTGGCTCATAACAGCTTCTATTGCAGTACCACTAGCATCACAATCTACTTGAAACACCTTATTAAAATCTAGAAGTTCTAAAACAAGTTGTTCTGTAACTTTTTGTTTCAACAATTGAAAACTCTTTTCTGCCCCATTAGTCCACTTAAACTCTTTTCTATCCCCTCTCATTGTTTCAGTCAAGGGTCCACAAATACTGCTAAAATTTTTGATAAACTTTCTGTAAAAGCTAGCCAAACCATGAAAAGATCTTACCTCAGTAGCACTCCTTGGAGTAGGCCATTCAAGGATAGCCTGTACCTTCTCTGGGTCCACTTTTAGACCTTCTACTGAAACTACAAATCCCAAATACACTAAGTCTTTCTTCACAAAACTGCACTACTTCAAGTTAATTAATAATTTCTCATCTCTTAGTTTCCCAAACACCATACGAATATGCCTCCAATGTCTTGCTAAAGATCAAAATATCATCTAGGTAAACAATGACAAACTTACCCAGAAATTCTTTCAGAACCTCGTTCATGAGCTGCATGAAAGTGCTCGGTGCATTGGTTAATCCAAAAGGCATGACTAACCACTCATACAGTTCTTCCTTTGTCTTGAAGGTAGTCTTCCATTCATCTCCTTCTCTGATCTGAATCTGGTGATATCCACTCTTCAGATCTATCTTTGAGAAATACACAGCTCCACTCAAACAGTCCATAATATCATCCATTCATGGCAATGGAAACCTATACTTGATTGTGATCTTGTTTATTGCTCTGGAATCTGTACACATCCTCCATTCTCTATTCTTCTTTGGTGCTAATACTGCTGGTACAGCACATGGACTCAGGCTCTCCTGAATCAATCCTTTCTGTAACAACTCGTGTACTTGTCTGTTCAACTCTTCACTTTCTACTGGTGTCATTCTATGTGCTGCCTTGTTTGGCAAACTAGCTCCTGGAATCAAATCCATTTGATGATTGATCTTCCTTACCAGTGGTAATCCATCAGGTACATTATCAGATACAATATCTTGAAACTCATTCAACAAATCAGCAACCTCTACAGGTACATCCTCTACTTCTTCTTTACCAACTTTTAGAATTAAAGAAAAACACACATGCTCATGCCTCATACCATCTAGGAATTTTTTTCCATCAACAAATGTTATTCTTGCATTACCACATACCTTTTCTTCAGTCTCCTTCAATGGCTTTAGCTTATGTCGCACTCCATCCTTTGTCAGGGAATAGGTATTCGCACGACCATCATGTACAACACATTTGTCAAACTTCCATGGTCTACCCAACAACATATGACATGCATCCATAGAGATGATATCACATAGTACCTCATCTTGGTACCTACCTATCTTGAACTTTACGAGGCACTGTTCACTGACCATGACCTTGTGGTCATCCTACACCCAGGCAATCTGATATGGATGTGGGTGTTTTTGTCTCTTGAGCTTCAACTTTGTCACCATCTCTTCTGACACCAAATTGTCAGTGCTTCCACTATCAATAATCACATCACAGCATTTACCCTCACACTTGCATCTAGTGCGAAACAGGCTCCTCCTTTGTTCAGGTTCATTCTCACCACTCATCAAGACTCTTCTATTCATTAGCATTTCTCCTCTTTCAACATCTTCAGAATTTGATGATCTAGCATCTTCATCTACATATGCAAATTTGGCCTGGCCTTCATTTCTCCTATCTATTCTGCCTTGGTGCTGAGGACATTCAAATGCCCTATGACCTTCTTCTCCATAGTGAAAACATGTTCCATGGAAGCCTCCTCTTCCAGATCCTTGTCCTCTTCCTCTTTCACTCTGATCTCTATTACTCTAATCCTGGAAATGATTGGAATTATTTCCTCTCTGATTCTGACTACTACTGGCCTCATCCTTCTTTTTTGGATCTTCATTTCGGCCACCATATGACCGTCTGCCAGATCTTCCACCATGACCTCTTCCATTTTGTCTGCTCTCAAACATCTTGTTCAGCTTTTCCTCTACTTTTAGGGCAAACTGGTATGCCTCCTCAATACTGTTCATTCAAACCAGAATCAACTCCTTCTGAATGCTTGGCCTTAACCCATTAAGGTATCAGACAACTTTCTCCTTATCAGCTTCTACATGGCCTATTCTGATGAGGAGTCGATAGAACTCCTCTGTATACTCCTAAATAGATCTTCCTACTTGCTTCAAACTTTGCATTTTCTTTAGTAGGTCAAGCTCATAATCAATAGGAATGAACTGTCACTTTAATTTATCCACCATTCGATCCCATCTTGTGATTTTATCTTTCCCTCTTCTATTTCACTCCAATTAAATTTCTTGCCACCAGATCTTCGCATGACCTTTCAGTCTGGCCTTCGCAAATTTGACCCTATCAAGATCCTCAACATCTTTGTACTCAAAATATTCCTCACATTCATTGATCTAGTCAATCAATTCCTCTGGGTTAAGATTTCCAAAAAATGTAGGAACCTCAATCTTAGGTCTTTTCCCAATCCTGGAAATCGCCCAAAAAAGTCTTTCTTCCTCCTGGTTCACAATTTCAGCTTCTCCTTCTTGATATTTTTCTTCGGCTTCATCCTTGCTTTCATCTCTAACATTAAGATTTATTCCTCTGTGAATCTCTTCTTGCAATACTCGCACTTGTCTCTGCAGCTCTCTAACCTCAGGTGTCACAGCACTAGCTCTTCCACCACGTTCCCTTCATGGAGGCATTTTCGCGATGCGCACTGAAACCCTAACCACGGTCCTGGTGTAAACTGCCTCACAGTCGGTGATCTATTTACACACTCAAGAACTCCTACTCTGATACCACTTGATGAAGGGTGCTCTCCTTAATACCACAAACACATAACAGAAATAGAGAAACAACAACAATAATATGCAAGAACAAAAAATTGGCTTCTTATTATCTCCACAAATGTGGAATTACAAACTTTCAGAATTACAATATGTAAAGCCACATGGGCATTCCCTTACAATATTCTGTAGGACAAAGCCTCGAATCAATACCCAAATCTACTTTCCAAAACTGCAATAGACAACACTACATGCCTTCTTTATATAGGCCATTTCCACCGCCCGAGAAGGTTCTAGAAATTTAGCCCTTAGGGCTGACCAAACTTAGAATTATTTTATTTTACAATTTATTACATCAAAGTTAGCTCAAAAATACTTTTGAAACCCAAATAGAAATTTTGAAGGAAAATTATTTTCTGCCATTTCAGGTGGCCCGACTTCTGGAGACCATAAGTCATCACCAGTTGACCTGATTGACTATTATAACCCCATTTCAGAAATGCCACGAAGTGCTCTACAAGCTTGATTGGCGCAAAGCGCCCGTCACCCAATTTTTTGACCCCATCCGGGGCCTCTAAAGCCTTCAAAACTGAGTTCAAAGTTTCTATACCCTGCTGCCAATACCGAAAATCTTCAATATCTTCAAAACTAGACCTGATCTAGCCATGAAACTTTGCTGGCAGACTAATATGACTGAGATGAACCTCGATATGTGAAATCAGAACATTCCGAGATCGTAAGACCAACTTACTAAAAATAGCAAGTTTCCATAAATAGTAGCTCTGCACAAGATAGCCCTTATTGAATACAAAAACATAAATATTTTTGGGTGATGCAAGATTGCTCTTACACCTAGGATGCTCCTGCATCAAGTTATGTATTCTCTATTTTTATATGTTGCATTTTTATGCTTTTCAGATGCAGTTTCTGATATGAATGTGCATGCTATGTTTAGTTTATGTAGATGGATGTCTTATTTATGACATTGATTAGATGGATGTATTTATTTCAAGGTTTTGTATGTAATGATCTGTCTAATGATGATATTTAATGCTTTAA
Source organism: Chamaecyparis obtusa (assembly GCA_027943335.1). Taxonomy (NCBI): domain Eukaryota; kingdom Viridiplantae; phylum Streptophyta; class Pinopsida; order Cupressales; family Cupressaceae; genus Chamaecyparis; species Chamaecyparis obtusa. Next base: position 36,752 of record BSBK01012422.1, on the reverse strand, counting down.
TATTTAATGATATGTGATGGTATGAATGAATGGATTTTATACTTTATATTTTATGGATAATGTATACATAATGAAATATAATGAGATGGATGAGTAATGAGATATAAATGCAATGAATCTATTTTAATGAAATTATACGATTCAATGAGTTTAATGTTTAATGCATGCACCTAATGATAGATAATAGTGAATTAACTTAAATAACCTAATGGATGAAAAGTAATTTAATGAATAATGAAATGACCTAATGATATGTAATAATAACCAAATGATATGATAATGTTTAATATTAAATGATGACCTAATGTACTTATCTTACTTAATGCAATTCAAATTTTAAATGCAATGAATCCTAAATGAGTGCAACACAATGGATAATAAAAATGACCTAATGATATGAACTTAATGCCATTTAACTATATGGAATTCTAATAATGCAATGTGAATTAAAATGAATGCACTTTTAAGAATAACTTAAAAATGAACGTAAATTACATGATGAATGCAACCTTAATGAAACTAGAATGTGTTTGATTTAATGATGCAATTAATCTAATGCAATGCACCTTAATCTAAGTTTGAGTTTTGATTTTTCGATTTCCAGCACATTCTATCACCTGAGGTAATGATGATTTTTTTTTTTCAAATTTTTAGATTAAATCCACCCCCATTTTTCTTTTTTCCAAGATAAGAATCCATGCAACTAAATGCATTTAATTTAATATGGATGCATCTAGCTATCACTATTCAGAATTAGGAAGCTTATTTTCATTATCGAGCAATTTTGATACCTAAAATTGGCATAATCATCACTAGTTCAACCATGGTGATATGAATACCTTTGCCTTTTTTTGCTGTGTGCCTAATGCTGATACAACTGTCATTGGTTGGATTCAACCATGAGAGTCTGAATACTTCTTTTGTAAGATTAAATGTTGCAAGTAGATTTTGGCATTATTATATTAAACATCGAAATATCCAAGGTATCATGTTGCGTAAATAAATGTAGATATTGGTCTCACCATCTATACATGTCCTCGATGATTCTTTGATGATCATGTCATTAGATGAATGATACATATTTTAAAACCTCAATCTAATACACTCATGCAAAAATCAATAAAATATCATGCTTTCATCATTACTTATCTAGTCCAAGACTTCATCAATTTTCTAAAAAGATATGATTTCACCAATCAAGTAAACAATAGAGAAAAAATTTGCCATGTTTTTTAAATCCATATTTCAAGTATAGTTCTATCCATTTCATATTTGATTGTTCATTTTAATCCTAATGAAGGTAAAGTCATTATGAGATCATGGATAAAAAAAAATTCTCCGTTGAATCAATCTTTGGATTAGGGTTTTTAGTTGATCATCTAACTGTTATACTCATGATTTGATGCATTCATTTGTGTTCATTGATATCTATTTCACGGATCCTTCTTTCTTCTAGCATAGATTTGCCCCCAATTTGATGTTATTACTTTTTTGGACTTGGGGACTTTTTACATCTATGATGAAAGCTTTAGGTATCTACAAATGTAATTCTGGAGATTTATTATACAATTTGTACAAATGCTGGTGAATGCAATATCTACAAGGATGACTGGGTATGAGACCTTACTTGACTTTCAATGGATCCTGTTTACCATGTTTTCACTGATTGAATTTATTGCTCTCTTTTTCTCTTTTTATGCTTTTTTTGCTACCAAGGTACCTATTTGCTAGGTTTTCACCAAGGAACTTTTCTTTCTTTTTAAAAAAAAAAAATATTTTTCTCTTTTTTTCAATTTTTTTCTTTTCATCATCAAGGCACCTATTTTATAGGTTTTCACCAAAACAAAATCTTTTTGAGGATCATTTTTTAATGTTTTTGGATTTCTTCATGCTCAATTTTCCACTATTTTTCAACTTTTTTGTATTTTTTATTTTTTCCTCTTCTTTTCTTCTTTTCAATGTTTTTGAATTTTTTGGGATCATTTTTTACTATGTACAATAAATAGGACCCTTCCTTATCTAATTTTATGATACTCTTTTTATTTATTCCCTTTCGTCTGCATCAGGTGTATGTTGTTGATGAGTTATTGTAATTTCTCTCCATCACAGTGTCCTATTTTATATGTACCCATTCCAAAAGAATAAGTAATAACAAAAGGACCTAACCAATTTTCTTCACATTTCCCTTTCTTCTCTCTTTTTGGATTTTTAGGGTTTTCTCTTAATACCAAATCACCTATTTGGAATGTCCTTGGTTTGATGTGTTTATTGTAATTCCTTGATATTCAATTTTGATACACTTTAAGATGATCAAAATCTTTTTGTTGGCTTTCATCTAGCAACTCCAATTCTTTCAATCTAGCAACCCTATAGTTTTCTTCACTTAGAAATCCATGTACTGAAACTCTTAAAGATGGGATTTCAACCTCTAAAGGTAATACCGCTTCATCTCCATAAACCAATGAGAATGGTGTAGCTCGTGTTGGCATTCTCACACTTATCCTATATGCCCATAGACTAAGATTTATCTGAATGTGTCAATCCCTACCTAAATTTTCCACTGTCCTATTTAATATTTTCAAGATGTTCTTATTAGTGGCCTCCTCTTGTACATTACCTTGTGGCTAATATATTGAATATGAATAGTGTATCATATGGAATTTTGCACATAATTCTTTCAATTCCTTGTTCTTGAAATGTTTAGCATTATTAGTTATGATGGCTTCAGGAACACCATACCTAAAAATTATGTGGTTAGATATGAACATAGAGATTTGTTTTCCCATGGCACTGGATAATGGCACAACTTTGACCCATTTGGTGAAGTATTCAGTTGCAGTGATATTGAATTTATGACCATTGGATGAAGATGGGTAAATCATCCCTATTAAATCCAACCCCCATTGATAAAAAGGTTGAGGTATAGTCATCGGATGTAGTTCCTGAGCTGGCACATGAATCAGGTTTCCATGGTATTGACACTTTTGACAAGTCTTCACAAAATAGCATGCATCATTCTCCATAGAAGGCCAATAATATCCTAACCTTAAAATTTTCTTCGCAAAGGTTAACCCATTTGAATGTGACCCACAAATTCCTTCGTGGATTTCTTGTAAGGAAAATATTGATTCCTCCTCCTCTAAACACCTTAAAAGAATTTTGTCTATACTTTTTTGATACAATGTGTGAGATACAAGGGTGTAACGAGAGTCTTGTCTTATGAAGTTCCTTTTTTGGTTTTGACTTTTGTCCAATGTAAAGGTTTGGTCTTTTAGGTGTGTATAAATGGATCCATACTAGGGTGAGTCATGTCCCACTAATAGGAAAATGATGTGGTCATTGGAATGGTCAATTGTGGTTTCTCCCAATTCTTCTACGAAGAATTCATATCTTGCACTTTGGTTCAGCATTTGGAGTGAAGCCAATGTAGCCATCGCATCTGCTACTTTGTTCTTGTCTCTTAACACTTGCTCAAATGTGATCAATGCGATATTTTTTTTGAGATCTTCTATCATATTTTTTTAAGGTACAAATTTATCATCTTTAGTTTGATACTCATCATTTATCTGATTAATGACTAATTGGGAATCCTCATATATTTGCAATTTTATCACCTTCCATTCCAAGGCCAATTTGATGCCAATGACTAATGCCTCATATTAAGCTATATTATTTGTACATGGAAATAGTAGCTTATATGATTTAGGGATTGTTGATCCTTGGGGAGTGATCAATAGTATTCATGTTCCCAAGACATGTTGAGTATAAGAGCCATCAAAGTATAATTTCCATGTTTTTGCTTCAACATTGATTATCTTTGAATCTGTAAATTCTACTTGAATAGGATGTTCATCTTCTAATGGTGCCTCTACTAGTTGATCTGCTATTACTTGGCCCTTGGTTTCCTGTCTATCCACATACTCTATATCAAACTCACTCAACACCATGATTCATTTGGCCAATCTTCCCATCAAAACTATTTTTCTTAGAAGGTACTTTTTCTTAGAAGGTACTTTAGTGGATCAATTTTTTCTATGAGTCTAATTTTATGAGAAACATATTATGTCATAGCTTTTGTGAAGCAAAAACTACCTCCAAAAATTCTCTTTCTATGAAAGTGTAATTCAACTCATATTTTACCAAGGTCCTCCTTATGTAGTAAATGGCCTTTTCTTTTCCATTTTCATCTTCTTGAGCCAAGAGTGCCCCTAAAGAATGTTTTATCACTGAAATGTACAAAATCAAGGGCTTTCCTCTTATTGGTGGCATCAAAGTGGGTGGATTCATTAGGTACTTTTTAAGTAATGTGAAAGCTTCATCACACTTATCGTCCCATCTAAATATTGTGGCCTTATGGAGGAGTGGACTAAAAGAATGACACTTTTCTGCTAATTGTGATATGAACCTTCTGATTGACTAAATTCTCCCTTGGAGTGATCTCATTTGGCTTATATTTCTAGGTGCCCCCATTTCCATTATTTCTTTAAATTTTTTGTGGTTTATCTCTATTCCTTTAGTCAAGACTATGTACCCTAGAAGGTTTCTAGATTGTACTCCAAAGGCACATTTCTTTGGATTGAGTCATACTTTAAACTACTCCAACCTTGTGAATATCTTCTCTAGGATAGGTAGATGTTCCTCCCTTGAGTGGGATTTTTCAAGTATATCATCCAAATAATCTTCAAGAAATTTATGCATCATATCATAAAATATGGTACTCATGGCTCATTGATAGGTTTCTCCCACATTCTTAAGACCAAAGGGCATAACATTCCAACAAAATTTCCCCCATGCACATATGAAAGTTATTTTATCTTGTTCTTCAAGTACAATTTTAATGTGGTTGTTGTGTGCTATAAATGTGTCACACTTCTATGGATCATTACATGTAAGGAAACTCAAGAATGAGCCATCACAAATTGATCCATAGCTCCCTAGGCATGGAGTGCAAGGGTTTTAAGAATGCTCTCAGCTAGAGCTATTAAGCCAATAACCTTGCTAGTAAACCATGCAATGGGAGATTAAATGAAGACAAGGGCAAGAATGCCAATATCCTCAAGAATCAAGAATGAAAATGAAATGCAATGCTATGCTAGAAATGGAAATGCAAGCTAAGCTATGAAAGAAAATATGCAAGTGTTACAACCCAAGCTAATTAATCTATGTGAGCTAATCTAGAGCATAGAAATGAAGCTAATCTAAGAAAGCATAAATATGAAGCTAAGCTAAGAAAGAATGAGATGTAGAATGCAAGAATGAGATGTAGATGCTAAGGATGCTCCAAATCTTCAAAATCTCCAAAGTGACCTAGAAATTCTGTAGCATAAAGTTAGCATAAAAAGTTAGGGATCTAGAATGAAGAAGAGATCTCTCCTTTTAAAGGAAATGAGAAGGAATGAACCATGGAGATTAAGAGGCAAAAGATTTAATCAATGGTGGAGCTTAAAAGAGGAGCAATCCATGTACACAAATATCCTCCAATGAGAAAATAGGAGTTGACTTTTGTGTCCATATGAGACAAAAAGTGCTTTTCCCTTTTTTATAAAACAAGAATAATGATTTATTTGTGCAACCTAGGATAAGAGGAAAAGTGGGGGCTTTTTATTTATTAAAAGGGGAGGAAATATTCCTTTTAATAAATAAAGACTTAGGATAAGATGGTTAGCCCATAGAAAATAATCGAATAAATGATAGAGCTAGGATTTGATCAAGAATAAGCAATTGATGATTTAGCAAAAGGGGCTAATAGTCTAGGTGACCATTTTTAGGTGTATACATTTGCCCCTCTTTGACTAATGTGTGATTGATTTGGGAACACATGTAGTCAAAGAATGAAGTTGAAATGTGAGATTGATTTGGGATCACAAAGCAACTCAGATCAGCCAAGAAGGTAAGAGATAGCCAAGAAGGCAAGCAATAGCGATCTGACTCCAAAGAATGAAGTGCAGAGAGATAGCAAATCTTGCATGATCAGCCTAGTAGCGACAGTACTAAACACTTAGGAAAGAGATAGCCAATAAGATATGATGTGTCTGCCCCCTCGGGATCGAAAGTGAAATCCAGGTAGAGGGAAAGCAGAAGCAAGAGCAACATGATCAAATCACTAGAAATCATAATCGAAGAAAGAGAACAAAATAACCATCAAGCAGTGAGGGTATGCCCCACACATGGGACCTGGGGCACGAACCAAGTGGTCTCTCAACCCAAAAACACCATGGAGGGGAAGAATTTGAACTTGGGATTTGAAAGTGAATGAAAGACTAGAAGTTTGAAAGAGATGGGGATGAAGAGGTGAAGAATGCCCCAGTGAAGATCAAAGGATCAGGCCTCAAAAAGGTTAGCCAACTGTGTGGAAGAGGGGGAAAAGGTGATTTGGATGATCAAGGTGATCTTGGATTTCAGTTTCGATCCCGAAATGAATAGAAAATGATGGGATATGAAAGACAAGAAGTGAAAGACATGATTAGGAAGAAGTGAAAGGTGAGCGCAGTTGATTAACAAGTCCATGAAAGATGAAAGGAGAGCTCTCTCCATATGCAAGATGCAAAACTAAACTAACATGAACTTAAGAATGCAAGCTACATGAAAAGTGGTTTACTTGCAAGGTCACAAAGCCAATAGACATCTAATATTCATCATTGAGCATAATTGGTAGCGTCGCAAGATCATACAATACACACTAGCATAACTATGTGGATCTGAATATGATCTATATCAAATAAAAATGTGGAAATTTCACCTAGGCATCAAAGACATGTAGGTCCAGATGACTAATGCAGTGAGATCACCTAAGTTTGATATAGTAAGATTATGCTCGCATCGAGACACAAGAAAGTCAAGATGACTAGAAGCATGCACTCGTGAAATAGTCAAGGATAATACCTTGTAGGTCCATAGTGTCAAGTAAGACCAGCATAAATGCTCATGATAGTGAGGACCAACAAGATATACCCACAAGCAGATAAAGAAATAAAACATGTTCTCATACCCTTAGTCTTCTAGCTATGCATCATCGAAAACAATCATAGGGGGAGAACACTCAACAAAGAAATCATCATAGACAACACACAAGGAAATAAAGTCAAACAAATCTCAGCAAGTCACGTGCGTGTGTGTAGGTCATAGAGTCAAGCTTTGAGTATCACATCTGCCAATGAGAAATATTGCATCATCCAAGACGGTGGGAAGGATATCTGATAAGTGTTAAGAAACACTTGATGCTAGGGTAGTGTTGAAAAACACAGTTGGGTTGGTGTTGAAAAACACCATTTGCGAGGTGCCTAAGAAACCCAAACACACAAAGAGACCCAAGATAAGCTTAAAACAATGTATGCCTCCTAGACTAAGACAAAAGTCAATTCCAGGCTAGGAGAGGCAAAGCAAGAAGTGGAGTGAATGAGCGCCACACAAGACTGATAGACATAGGTGCAGAGGGTCTCAAGCAGTGCCTATTTCTAGGTTTTCACCACTTGATAGATTTATTGCAATTTTTTTTTTTAGGACTTTTTATAATTTTTTTGTATTTTTGCTACCAAGGCACTTTTTCAAATTTTTTTTTTATTTTTCAAATTTTTTGATTTTTTTGGATTTTTTCAACACCATATATGAATTTTTTTGGAATTTTTTCAAGATCAATAAATATGTACAAAGGATGCCCCAGACATAAATGTGCATCAAGAATCTGCTTCCTCTTATGTAGAGAACTGATAGGCCCCAGGCCCAAATGCTGCAACTGTGACAATAGGAGCTCTCAACCAGTTTGACCAATAATAACCAGCCCTAAGCAATGTCTGAGCTAGTGAAGGATCGTTAGAATGTGATCCACATATGCCATCATGGATTTCAGCTAGCACTTTTTTTGACTCCTCTATTTCTAGACACTTAAGGAGAGTTCCATCTAGACCCTTCCTATACAAGTCACCAGAGACAAAGGCAAAGTGTAAGGGATGGCAGAAGGAATGGCATGGTGGATTTGCAAGAGGAATATGAGGTGGAAGATATGAAAAGATGGTAGGATTGTAAGATTTGTGAGCAGGATAGCGTAATTCATCCACTAGGAACTTGAAGTGAAATTTATGCTTTTTCATTTGTAAGATGGATGTTGAAGTAACCAAGGCATTACTAACTTTGTTCTTAGCTCTAGGAATGGGCTGAAGTATAATTGATATGAGATCATGCTTGAGGTAGTGCATCATTTTTTTGTAGAGAATCAGCTTGTCATCTTTTATTTGAGAATCATTATTTTTGAGCAGATTTTTATTTTTACTTTTCTTAGGTGTGGATACCACCACAATGTGGTTTTCACCATCTGACCATTGCTCTTTTCTTTTGACTTGATGACTATGATGTTTGATTGCTGATTCAATATTTTTTGTTACTAGTTCGCTGGTGGAAGAAGTAACAGGTGTTGATGCAAGATGAAATGAAGTGACTGGTTCAATAGCATTTATGTGAGGGGTGTCATCTCTAATAACAAGAGAGGTTGAGCCTATAGGGTAAGCTCCAAAAGTAGCTAGATCTAGACTTGTCATAGAAGAACCAGCATGGTCCACTAAGGCAATATGAGGAACAAACTCATCAGACCCCACACAAGACCCATCAACCACATCGGGATTGTTACTACAAGAATGAACCATATCAACATCCATATCATCAGTAGATATACATTTTTCTCCCCAAAGAAGTGAAGTAGAGGGAAGATCATCTCCCATGTGAGCCATAGTGTGTATTGGTGACTCATCTGTATTTGTGTCTGAATTACTAAGCATGGGAGTATTTCAGGCATCTTCTCTATAGATCCACTCATGAACAGCTTGTTCTTCTCTTTCAGCTTCAAGGATCACCATAGCAAAAGTGGAAGGTTTCCCATATGACCTAGGAGAAATAGGTATAGAAGCAAAGGAATCTAGTTTATATTCACCCATACCAAGGTTCATCATCTTAAATGATTTCTTAGCAGCAACTAGAGACGTACTAGGATCATAAGTAGGTTCATTGTGAGGAACAAATTTTTTAGTAGTAGCAAGAGCATTAATAGCAATAGTATGGTCTCCAAGAATCACAATTTCAGTGCCATTGTATGGAAATTTGATGCACTAATGATAAGTGGAAGGAACAACCTGCGTGTCATGGATCCAAGGATGACCCAAAAGAATGTTATATGTGAGTGGGATGTCCAATACTTGGAAGTTAATATCTTTCGTGACAGGGCCCACTCGGACAGGCAGTGTGACAAGACCTTTGGAAGATCTTTCCACTTCATCATAAGCTTTTATAGTAATAGTCTTTTTAGAATCCACAACAAATTCTAACAAACCCAATTGTTGTATGACATTGAAAGAAAAAATATTTAACCCTGCACCATTGTCTATCAGGACTCGGCAGACTCAGGTATTGTAGACTAGAACTTCAATGTGTAAAGCTAGATTATGCGGGTGAGCAATAGATATGTCATCTTCTGCAAAAAAGGAGAGAGATAGCAGAGATGAAATGTGGTTGACCATAGCCTAAAATTGATTCAGATCAATGTCATTGGGAACACATGTTGTATGTAGAGCCTCATCAAGAATCTCTCTATGCGAAGAGGATAACTGAAGCAAGTCAAGGATAGATATCTGTGCTGCTATCTTTTGCAAATGTTGGACAAGATCATAGCTAGGGGTGGCTGAAGGAGCCACTTGTTTGGAAGGCAAAGCTTTCTTGGGATCTTGCACAATTTTAAGGACAATCTTGGCTTGCCCCCTAGTAACAACATTCAGTGTCTCACTTCAGGAAGATGAACTACCATGTGTTTGCAAGACTAACTTTGGCTTTCCATGATTGGTGTTATTATCATCTTGAGACCTCATCATTAGAACACTCTCAACGGGCTCTACCATGTTAATCACAAGCGTATTAGAAGGATACATGTAATTGATCTTTGCATAATGATTCTTCTTATGTGTTTGAGAGGTTTCCCCCTTATCATGCTTAGGTAGAGGATCTTTGAAAGTTGTGTGATCAGAATTTTCAGTTAAGCCATCAGTGGAGATTGTGCTGTTCTCAATAAGATCCTGAATATCATCCTTAAGCCTAAAACAATTGTCTGTTGGATGTCCCTTGTTTCTATGATAATGGTAGTAATGATCCTCTCTCCACCAATCAGGCTTATTTATCAGATCCCAGTTACCAAGTTTATCAGGAAGCGTAAGATATCCATTGTCAACCAAAGTTTTAAGGATCACATCGTAAGGTTCTGCCAACTTGGTATAGACTCGCTTTCGAAATGACTTCTTAGGCTTATCTGCATATTGAGGTTTAGGAGCATTGTGAGTGTTGCTAGCTTCTTGTTGTTTTGCTACATAGATAGCGTTGGAGAGATTGAAAGCGGGCTCTTTAACTTTAGGAGCATCAACAACCCCATCATTAACAACATACTTGTTCTTATTCCAAGGTTTGTTCTTGTCTTTACCATTGCCTTTAGTATCTTTATTAATAACAATATCCCCTTTTCTTATAGCTACATCCTCAATCCGATATGCACTTTCAACCATGTCATTGAAAGAGGAGAACAGTAGTTTCCTTAGATCATAATACAACTTAGGCACAAGAGTGTTGACAAAAATATTAATCTTTTCCCTTTTGGGTAGCTGACGAGGATATCGAGAATACAATGACCTCCAACATTCTAAGTAAGTTGCAAATGGCTCACCTTGATGTTGTCTTAGATTACTGAGATCTATCACAGTGACAGGTTGTTGGATGTCATAAGAGTACTGCTAGGTAAATCGCTGAGCTAACTCATCAAAAGTCTTAAGCGGTGGTGTCAATTTCACAAACCATTCCAAAGCTTGGCCTCTTAAGCTTTGAGGGAATAAGCGTAGGAGATATGTGTCTTCATGAAGAAAGTCCATACTAAGAGCATAAAAATGATGCACATGGTCATGAGGGTCACCATTTCCATCATACTTGTCATATTTAGGAACCTCAATATCCTTAGGAAATGGGACCATGTATAGATCTTTATCAAAAGGAAGAGCACAAATTGATTCTACAAAAGAGACCTTTGGAGGCTCTCTTTCTAATGCCATTTGGGTAAGGCGTTGATTTGTCCAACATAATTCTTCTTGAAGGACCTCCAATTTAGTTGGTACTCTTTGTTGGACAATTTGTCTGACATCATAGCCTGGAGGAAGCTTGTATCCTCTAGAAGTCATATATTGAAAATATTGATCGCCATTACGCTCTAAAAGCTTGTGCATCATTCATTGGAAATCCACATCTTGTTCACATCTCATAAGATCCTCACTAGAAATCTCATCATTAGCCTCTGCCTCACGTTGAGAGGGAGGAGGTCTAGGTGGTGAAGAAGGTATAGAAAAAGTTGGCCTTGGAGGAGATCTTGGTGGCGTGTTGTTGTCATTGTTGCCATTGTTAAAAAGAGGTCTATGCTCATGATTACTAGTCTCAGGTTGCTCATGAAATGTCCTTCTATAAGCCATGCACCTAGTAGCATCCATCCTTTGTTGATTGTGTTCTTTGTCTAAGCGCGCTTGATTATCCTTACGCTCAAAGTGTTCTTGCAAGAGTTGAAACTTGTCTTGTTCAGTCAAAAAGAGTGAGACACTGTCTGTATTTTTGGGGGTCTTGAATACAGAAAAGAGGAAACCTCCTTTATACCATGGTGTAGCCTTAGAATTCTCAGATTGGTCAGAACTAGAACTGTTGTTGCTAATGGGTGCTTTTGAATGTCTAGTTGGAGAAGGTAACTGTGTATAATTGAACGGAGGATGACTCTCCTGCTCAAATTGAGACCGAGTTGTAACCGGCATGAAAAGAGATGTTGGTTGACTAATAGAATGAGACAAAGTTTCTTAGATTTGAGATAAGCAAAGCTAATAAAGATCACTTGTCAAAGTAGAACAATAGAGAGATGGCTCGTCAAAAGTGCTCAAGCACTTACAGCAATCAATTGACTAAAGCCGAGCAACGAGCAAGAAGCTCAATAAGCAAGTAGCTAGAGAGGTAACCGTGATGTGACAAGTGATTAAGAGTAGCATTCGTTAAAATCAAATCCAATAGTTTTAGCTCATTTGTTTCAGTCTAGAACAAATCTAAGCATGTAGGTAACAAACCAGTTTCAGGTAAGAACAGAAAAAGACACTCTACGATAGGTTAAAGTGCAAGTTTAGCAACTCTGGATTGCAACAGCAACAAGATAGCAAAAAGATCCTAGGCGATACTTTCTAGGGTCGTACGACTCTTTGATCAGTGAACATAAAAATCTCAGTTTTGAAGCATTTTGATCAAGTTCAAAGGTTGGATAGTGCAATTTCTCAATTTGACAAGCAGTAACAGCAGATAAAAGACAAGTTTGCAAATAGTATAGGATCAAACATGTCATAGAACACTTGAAACAAGGGCAAAAGCAACCTTTCCAAGACAAGCACTTGTGATATCAAAATAGGGAACCTTATGAATGCTACCATTTGTTTGAATGTTGAGGATCTTTACACTGGTATAGCACAATGGAAGACAATCCAAGCAATTACTACCTAGAAGGAAAAGGCTCATTACTTAGCAACTTGGCCCACATCTTGATGCTCCCTTGCCTCACACCAAGTGGTTTCCCACAAGAGATATTGGTGTTGTCATGGAACTATCAAAAACACAACCAAAGGAACACATATGGTGAGTGTCTTGGGGTGATCTGGGTAAGTCCACTTGGATGAATCCTTGCACCAAGAAGCTAAGCGACTAAAATAGGGTGGCCTCTATCTGATGGTTCATAGTAAGGGTTTCCGTTCATAGCACCCCTCTTGCTCCTCATAAAGGACTAGGACCTCGCAGCCTCAAGAGTACCTTAAGCATTCTTGCTTAATGCTTTCCTCATGGTCACAATCCTACAAGTTACTCACATCAAGCGAAGATAAGTACTATGTCTACCAAGGTTTTGTGTCCTCGATAGCCTTGAGATTATAGTGAGTTGGAATCACTTGCCACCAAGGAAAATGATGACAAGGTTGTCCCCACTTGGGTCGTTCCTCTTGATTGCTCAAGAGCAGGCTCGCTAAAAGATCTTAAGCTAAACAAAGAGTGGATTAATTCTTGAGGTTCAAGGTTTTTGGTTCACCACAAGGGTGAAGAGCATACTCCCCTATCTCAAGAATCTCTCCCAAACACACCAAGCAAAGATTCAATTACCCCCTTGCTTTCAAAATCTCAAGATGGGTCAAGATTTCTGTTTCACCACAAGGGTGAAGAGCATACTCTCCTACCACCTCAAAATTTCTACAACAAGGTATTAAGTGCCTATGAAAGGAAACAACTAGTATATGCCGCACTTAATAAAGAAAGCAATTAAACAAGCACTTGATTTGGTTTTTATGCTTAGGGCGGCCCTGTAAAACCATTAGTAGCCCTCTTTGACATGCGATTTTAGCAAATTTCAAGCAAGAAGTACCTACAACCACAACTTGTTAGACCAACAAGAGTTAGGAGAATCAAAATCCAAAATCTAACAATGATTAGTACATGAAAAAAAAATTCAGATAATGTGCAAAAATAACTGATCAAATGATAAAATCTAAAAATGAAACCATCATGGTTGGATTAGGCTCGGAAAGACCTTTCCAATGATATATCACACTTAAACTTTTGATACCATTTGCAAAATTTCAAAAAAAATGGGCACCCATTTTCCAGTGTCGCACGGATTTGAAAATGCTAGAAATTTTAGAAAATTTCAAAAAGATAGCTAAGAACTTGAAACTTGCAAGATGGATAAAATAACTCAAAAATAGGTCACTGCTAGGTACAGACATAGTATCACGCAATACTTTGCATTATACTGGGGTGATACTTATCAGTCCACACAATATTTCACCCGACACTAGGTGATACTTCACCCGAGACCAGGTGATATTCTCTACTATAGCCAGGCGATACTTCTGTCAGGTGAATTATCACATGCGCATATAGAGGTATATCACGTGATACTTCTGGAAAGTATCACGCGGCAGTCTGAGACAAAAAAATAGAGACTAAAAATTAAGCTAAAAACTTGCCGAAAAATTGATGAAAATTGACGAAAATGCAAAATTTAAAGGACAAAGTCTATCTACTCTGCCCCACAGTGGGTGCCAAAAATGTGTGCTATAAATGTGTCACACTTCTATGGATCATTACATGTAAGGAAACTCAAGAATGAGCCATCACAAATCGATCCATAGCTCCCTAGGCATGGAGTGCAAGGGTTTTAAGAATGCTCTCAGCTAGAGCTATTAAGCCAATAACCTTGCTAGTAAACCATGCAATGGGAGATTCAATGAAGACAAGGGAAAGAATGCCAATATCCTCAAGAATCAAGAATGAAAATGCAATGCAATGCTAAGCTAGAAATGGAAATGCAAGCTAAGCTATGAAAGAAAATATGCAAGTGTTACAACCCAAGCTAATTAATCTATGTGAGCTAATCTAGAGCATAGAAATGAAGCTAATCTAAGAAAGCATAAATATGAAGCTAAGCTAAGAAAGAATGAGATGTAGAATGCAAGAATGAGATGTAGATGCTAAGGATGCTCCAAATCTTCAAAAGCTCCAAAGTGACCTAGAAATCCTGCAGCATAAAGTTAGCATAAAAAGTTAGGGATCTAGAATGAAGAAGAGAGCTCTCCTTTTAAAGGAAATGGGAAGGAATGAACTATGGAGATTAAGAGGCAAAAGATTTAATCAACAGTGGAGCTTAAAAGAGGAGCAATCCATGTGCACAAATATCCTCCAATGAGAAAATAGGAGTTGACTTTTGTGTCCATATGAGACAAAAAGTGCTTTTCCCTTTTTTATAAAACAAGAATAATGCTTTATTTGTGCAACCTAGGATAAGAGGAAAAGTGGGGGCTTTTTATTTATTAAAAGGGGAGGAAATATTCTTTTTAATAAATAAAGACTTAGGATAAGATGGTTAGCCCATAGAAAATAATCGAATAAATGATAGAGCTAGGATTTGATCAAGAATAAGCAATTGATGATTTAGCAAAAGGGGCTATTAGTCTAGGTGACCATTTTTAGGTGTATACAGTTGTAGCCACTAAATCCATCCATGAGAGAGAACATTGAGTGAACCATTTTCAAATCCACTTTAGCATCTAAACTTGGTAAATGAAAGTCATTCTTCAGACATGCGAGGTTGAGATTTCAAAAATCTAGAATCAAATTATAATGGACTTGTCTTCTTTTGAAATAGGCACAATATTTGATATCCAGTCGGCGTAGTCGATGGCTCTTATGAACCCCACTTTTAGTAACTTTTCTAATTCCACTTTGATAAGAAGTTTTGTGTGTGGGTGCATTTTCCTCAACTTTTCTTGATTCATCTCACTCTTTTGATATTGAAGTGATCTATTATCAAGTTTGGATCTAGTCTCGGCATATAATCATAGGACCATGCAAAATTTACTTTCCTTTCTTTGAAGAATTTTATGAATTCCTCTTTTTCTTCATTTGATAGGGATGCTACTAGATGTATAACATTTGTCTCTAATTATATTCCAATGTTGATCTTTTTGTTGGTTCTATCAAAAAAAGTGATCTCTCCTCAGAAACATTCTTTATTTCTTTCTCTTTTTGGTCTAATACTACCACATTGTGGTTTTCACCATTAGACTCTTTCAATTTTATAATTTTTTTTTAATATTGTTTTCTCTTATTTCTAAACCGAGAGATTGGATAATTTCCTTCATAATTCTTCATGATATTCATTGTTAGAAGAAGGTTCAACCACATTTAGGTATTGGGTCATAGATTTGTCATTTAGGAATGTGGGAAGGGTGTTGGATTCCATCAAGTCCCATTCAATGAGTTCCAGATATACAAGGGATAAGGGATCAATGCTTTGATTTGGGTCAACAAGACTTAAGGACATGACTTCATTGGAAGGTTCAAATATTGCATTGCTTAATTCAATAACATGTGCTTCTTCTAAGTTTTCTAGAGAACTTGAGTTAAAATACACCTCACTCAAATCCTCTTGGGTTTCTTTTGGGTAAAAATCTTGTGGATTGAACCTATTTCTATCTCCTTTTATTGTAGGTATCCATGATGGTACATAGGGTTCTCCTACCCATTGAGAGTCTTCGACTTCTTGATTAAAAATTGAAGCTTGGTTAGAACTTGATCCTGAGGTTATCTTTTGTTCTTTCCCTTTTTTAGGAGCATCCATGTGAACTACATCCACCTCTTTATCTTGAAAATATTCACTTGATAATGAATCCCACTCCCACTTGTTTAAATCTTCATCACTTTGTGAATCTAATTGTAAAATTTGGTCATAGAACATAGGGTATCTATTCTGAGTGTATCCTTGATCAAGATACCCCAATCCTAATTTCTCCTTGCTATCTCTGCAAGACATTTCTATTGGCTCAGTCAACCCTTCATTTACTTTACCCAAAGGTCCTTTTCCTTTATAACCTATATTTTTCATAATTTTAAAACATTTTCCATATTGATGAGTAGGGATACTAATGTTTTGGATTCTTTTCTCATAAGCACTTGACTCATCATCTTTATATAGCAATTGAACATAATTTAATTGTCTTCTTCATCTATGGATGAAGAAGTACTAGGCCTTACAAAATGGTCACTATATTTATGAGGTGGATGTAAGCTAGAGGGTT
Organism: Chamaecyparis obtusa; assembly: GCA_027943335.1. Taxonomy (NCBI): domain Eukaryota; kingdom Viridiplantae; phylum Streptophyta; class Pinopsida; order Cupressales; family Cupressaceae; genus Chamaecyparis; species Chamaecyparis obtusa. Next base: position 20,097 of record BSBK01012422.1, on the reverse strand, counting down.
TCCCATGGGACTTTGGAGATAATGTAAGATCCATCATAGATAATAAATATTCTCCCACACCATTCTATTTGATTTTGCATTGTTCTTCAAAGTTCTTCATCAAAGTGTCCATTTTTTTGTAATGAGCCTCCTTGGTATGTATTTGAATATATTTTTCTTGGTTTTTTCTTCTTCTTTAGTACTTTCCTCACTAACTTTCTCTTTTGCCTTAGTCGATGCAGCTAAGTTAGTGGGAATTTGGTGGTTTTCAATAACAATGTCTTCTCCCCCTATCTTTTCTTTCCCTTTTAATGATTGAAGGTACTTTGAACTTTGTCCTTGTTCTATCTGTATCAATGTAGAGTCTTTTGCATTGTGAGTGACCAATGAATCATTTATGGGTTTAATGTTATTACAATATTGGAATGGATTTAGGTCTCCACTCACCATGACTTCTTGTCCCATATATGGAAATTTCAAGCATTGATGGTACATTGAGGGTACCGCTTGCATTTCATGTATCCATGGCCTTCCTAATAGGAAATTATAGGCCAGTTTCAGATCTAGGACTTGAAAAATAGTCTCCTTTTGCATTGGACCTACTTGGATAGGGAGTATTATTATTCCTTTAAAAGCTCTTTCTTCATCATCATAAGCTTTAATGATTATTTTTTTCTTACAGTGTATAGCTTCCTCAGAATATCCTAAGGCTTTAAGAAGATTTAGAGTGTAGATATTTAAGTTGGATCCTCCATCAATGAGGACTATCTTAACCCTATTCTTATGGATCAAAACCTCGATATGCAATGGCACATTTTGTGGATGATTTAAGGACATATCATCTTTCTCAAAAAAGGATAAATAGTGAGGTGCCACCAGGTGTCCTACCATATTTTGAAATTTTTCCACATCCAAATCCAAGGGCACATTGGTTCAACAAGGGATTTTACAAAGATCTCTTTGTGAGTAGGTGAATTTTTGAGAAACTCCAAAATAGAAATTTGTGCAGGAGTCGGTTGGAGTTGATCTACCAAATTGTATTTTTTTTATGAAGGGGAAGTTTTATTAGGTAGAATGACTCTAGGGGAACCTCATGATAAGGTAATGTTAGATTCTTTCCCCTTAGTCACAACATTAGATGCTTCTTCCTTTTGTTTTTCATTTATCACTATCACATTGATTGTATTTTCGCAACCACTTAAATAATTTATGGTGTTGTTAGAAGTGTGGGAAAAATTACTTTTTCAGTACCCCTCTTGTTATTTTGTTTGGTATTTGATGTTTCTCCCTTTTCGTGATTTAAGAAAGGGTTCTTGAAAGCCATGTGGTGTTCATTATTTTGGGGCCCTTTAACCTTTATAGTACCATAATCTATTAGGTCTTGGACTAAATTCTTAAGTGTCACGCATTCATTAGTTTTATTTCCTTTATTTTGATGATACTCACAATGGTGTGCATCATTCCACCATGTGGGTTTAACTTCATGTTCATATGGCCTTGATTCAAGTAAAATAATGATTTTATTAGCCACAAGTGTTCTCAATGCATTTTCAAAAGGTTCACCTAGGGATGTGAATTTTTTTCTTTGAAATGGAGGAAATAAAGGCTTAAAGGCTTGTTTGCATTCAGATTGTTGAAAGGCTTGTTATTTTTATTGTTTAAAGGAGCCATGATCATTTGATTGACATTATGCATTTGATTTGACCCACTTGATAAATTAAAAAAGGGTAGCCTTTAGGTTGTGTTCTTATATGACTCCATTGTTCACAAGGTTCTTATTGGTGTTTTTGAACCATAACCTTGGTTTATTATTATTGTTTTTGGCTCCCTTGTTATTATTATAATTATTCAAGTTATTGTTATTGTTGGTATTGGTATATCCCTTTTTTTCTATAAATAGTTTTATTTCTCCTCTTTTTACCAACACTTCTTCAAATTTTATCTCATTTTCAATTATCTTTTAAAATATGGGGGGACATTGAAGTTGGAGTCTATAGTTCATTTCCACATTTAGGTTGTTCAATAAAATCTTCATCTTTTCCTTTTTAGGTATACTTCTAGGGTATCGCATGAAAACTGTTCTCCATCTTTGGAGAAAACCTAGAAAAGGTTCACCATCTCTTTGTTTTGTGTCGCATAGGTTAAACATGGTAATTTTGTGCTCTATTTTATAAGAATGGTGAGTCACAGACTTGGAGGCTAGGTCTTCAAAAAATTTGATTCTTTGTGGTAACTTTGAAAACCACTCCATGGCTTGGCCCCCCAGGCTTCTTGGAAATAGCCTCATTACATAAGTGGTATCGTGCATGAATTCTATACTCAAAGCACCAAATTACCTTAGGTGGACTTGTGTGTCTAATTTTCCCATGGATTTTTCATATCTAGGAAAGACTATGTTGGGTGGCAAAGGTACCATAATTAAATTTTGATCAAATGGAAATGGGCATAAAGCCTCAATGGAAAAAGGTTTTGGTTCGACTGCTTTCTTCATGGTGTCAATTTGTTCTTGAAACATTTTAAGTTATTTATTTATCGCACCTAATGGATTTTCCTCTTCCTCATCTTTCTTTAGTGTTGTGGTATCTTAATCATGAGGAAGTTTGACCCTTGATTGGCCTAAGTTAAGGATATATCTTTCCTTATTTCTTTCTAAAAATATTTCCATTGTGTCAAGGAATTTAGGATCTTGGGCAGCCATATTGTCTTTATCTTCTATTGTTTCCTTTGGCCCTTGGTTTCCCTGGTTAGTTGCTCCCTGATCTTCATTATTGCCCCATGAACATAGTCATAAAATTCATTGTTTCTAGCCATTGAATTGGCTCTTTCCTCAAATACATTAGGGAGACTATCTTTGTGTTCTTGAGTTTCAATAAAAGGAGTTTGAAATACAAAATCAGGGACCTCTTGTGTTGTGCAAGTGTCTCCTTCTTGTAAGGATATTTTCAATTTATGTGATCTTCTAAAAACTGACATCAACAAAGGTTTGATTCAAATTGGTTTTCCCCTATTTTAGTGATTTCCCTTTTAAGAAGATATTTAAAAGTGTAAGATGATTTTCAATGAATGTTTCTCACTTTTTATATGTATCTTCAAACAAAGCAACCACAATTAAACTTGTCTTTTTAACCCACCAAAAAAAAATTGTTTAAAATGTATGAAACGTTATCACATGTTTTTACACAAAAAGTAACTTCAAGCAATCTACCTATTTTTCAAATTGGTTCGTAAACATTGCTCTAAATAGGTAGGTTTTCTAAGTTAAAAAGTTACTTGTAATGATTCCATTCAAAAGGAATGTCAAGTTTCATCCCATAATAATTAGGGGCTTCCCACCACCACTATATCTGAGTTTTGTGCAATCCTGAAGGAGTACTCGAGGAAGTTCGATAATTGATATCCTTTTGTCATTCACCCCGTTAAGGATGAATGTGTTTTATTTTATAGTGGGTTGGATTATTGTAGAAAGGGCAATTGTATCCCACTTTGGGTTGTCCCTCTCACTAGCCTCATTAAGGAAAATTCTCAAGAAGTAAACCCACTAAAGTTTTAGCATGTTCATATGAAATCAAATAAGTGAAGTGAAAAGATAGGTTTAGGATTTTGATTCACCAAAAGGTGAAGAGAATATCCTTGCTATTCTTCACTCCCAAGCACAATTAACAATGTTCAATTTCCCAAGCCTTCTAATCTAATAGGAATCGAGTATTTCTACTCTCCTCCATAAATAATAGACTTTAAATTTAACTTGCTTATTTATTCCTTAGCCTTCCTTTTAATCAAGAAATTTGATAGGTTTGGTATTTTTATTCACTTGAAAAGTGAAGAGAATAGGCCTATTACCAAATTCCTCAAACAATAATAGGCTTGTAATTACTAGATTCAAAGTGAAAATGCCATAATTTAAGATAAAATTCACAAAAGGATGAAGGCTTACCTCATTTTGAAGCTAGAAAAGGCTAGGGGAATTTTTTATTGACTTTTTCATCATCTCACTCTCCTAGTGACAACTGTTCCAGCTCCTTGGCCTCCCCTTTGAAATCGTTAGTCCAACACAACCAAGGAAAGTAAAGAAAATCAAGTAAAATTAACCTTGAAGCCCTTTTTTGTTCCAATTTTAACAAAAATGATCAAGGCATAAAAATATAATTTAAGGATACAAATTTTGATTTATAAGTTTCAATTATTTACAAATATAGTTCATAATTCATACCTTCCTTCTTCAAATCCTCCAAAAAGTTGTTGATATGGATCATTTTCTCTTCTTTTAGCATTTACGTGATGGCTTTATCCTCTCTATTATTTCATGTCCCTGGTTTTTTAACTTTTTTATGTCCTACCATAAAAAAAATACAGAGAAAACATTTCCGATTGTAAGATTTATCAAATTTGAAAAATAGTCAAAAGCGTAGCATAAATTCTTAAATGCACTATTTAAAACCTTAAATGTGCTGCAGAACAAATTAAAAGCATTGAAATAGAAATTAAATGTGTTTCTTTATCAATCAAATGCACATAAAGAAAACATCAAATGTACTGCAGGAATGTTTGGATGCATTGTGTTATCAGGGAAAATGCATTGAAAGAAGGTGAGACAGAAGACAAGAAGTACTAAATGCATTGTTTGGATGTGTAAATGCGCAAAGATTTACTTTAGATGTGTTATTTCAGACCTCAAATGCGTTGTTCAAATACTCAGGTGCACTCCTAGAATTCTCAGATCTACTACTTTACCTATAAGATAGAGATATTAAGTCTAAAATCCTAAATTTCTAGCAAATTTTCTGAAATTTGGATAAGTGAGGCCTAAAGCCCCTTGGTGAGTGCCATTTTTTGTACTAATAAAGTACCTTGATAGGGTTAGTTTGACAATAAATGAACAAATAAACTAAAATACAACAATTAGTAAGCTATTTAATGCAATTAAAGCCAAGAAGCACTCTATGGATCTCTATTTAAGTATGCTAATGCTAAGCTCTCAGAAAGCTTCCATTAGTGACAACCTTAAAATGATAATGAAGATAAATGACAATGAATTCAAGCCTATTTTACTTAAAACAATGCTGAAATTATGATAAAATGCCTTTCTAGCTAAAAATCTGAATAGCTTTGATGTAGTTCTCGGATGTGTAGATCCATTCTCCTGATTTTAGCCTTGCTTTTATAGATTTTTGCAAGCATAGTGGGTGGAGTTAATTTGATCATGGTTGAGTTTGAGTTAAGTCAAATTTAGGGACAATTTAAATGGTTTGTCCTCAAACCTTTGGAAAAAGAGACAAAATGAGTGGTCAAGATGCTCTCACCTTATGAGTGATTAAGATTCAATTTTAGCTTTATCCATGTGAGCCAAATCCTTATTTTCTATTGGTTGAGGTATTTTCCTCCCATGTGGTGGGTGAGGGAAAATAGGAATTAATTAATTTAATTAAATTGATTTTTTTAGCCATGTGTACTCCTTAAATCGGTTGATTTGATTTTTAATTGAACTATACAATTAATTAGATTAATTGCACAATTAATTTATTTATCTTGATTTAATTGATTTATTTGGCTTTTTCATTTTCAATTATTATTAGATTTTGGCTTGATTGCAATTAATGTTTTTATTTTTCCTTAGTTGCTCACTTGATTTGATCTTGAACATTTATAGGTGATTACACCAAGTATGTCAAGGAATTGTTGAAGAATTTTGGCTTGGATAATTCTAAACTAGTATGCACTTATATTGTTACCGATTGTATATTGAGTAAGAAGGATGATTCACCAAAAGAAGATAGAGATAAGTATAGATAAATAATTGGAGGATTATTGTACTTGGCTACTAATAGACTAGATATCATGTATGCAATATGTTTGGTAGTGGGATTTCAACAATAGCTAAAAGAGTCACATGTTATGACAGTAAAAAGGATTTTCAGATTTTTGAATGGAACAAAAGACCTTAGTTTATGGTATCCAAAAGTTTCATATTTCATGTTGACAACTTATACTAATGCAGATTGGGGAGGTTGTCTTGATAACCAGAGAAGTACGAGTGGTGGAGCTTGCTTTCTTGGCTCCCACTTAGTTTCTTGATCAATCAAGAAGCACGATTCTATAAATTTGTCCACTAATAGATCATATTACATTATAGAATCCTCATGTTGTACTTAGGTATTATGGATGAAAAATACTTTGAAGGATACAAGTATAACTTTTGATGATCCAATTTAAATTATGTGTGATAATACTAATGTTATCAACATTTCAAAGAATCTAGTGGAACATTCCAAAGTGAAGCAATGTAGCTATCAGATATCATTTTTGGAGAGGGAAGGTGTTCAAACATGAATTGAAGCTTGAGTATATCCCTACAAAGGAGCAGATTATAGACATAATTAAAAAAATATTGTGCAAGAATACTTTTAAGTATCTCAGGGGGAAGATGGGTGTTTTCCCCCTTCCCAGTGTTCACTAGATTCACTAGTGTGTGCATTGTTCTAATGAATTGCATGCTTATACATTTCTAGATCAATGCTTGGAAACTTCCTCATAGGGGTAGTAGAGTTAGTTATTAAAGGGGAGTTTTGGCCCTTTGTCATTGTTGTCAAAGGGGGAGAAGAACTAATAATTGGAAAAGATCATAGAACTTTGATGTTGATATCTTTCGAGAGTGATTTATTTCCTTTGTTATTGATGCAATTACAAAGAGGGAGATTGTTAGGATGTGAAGTTCATGTTATTCATATTGTTATCATTACTAGAACTATCATTAATATCAACATATCTAATGCATAGATGAGGTTCATTTATAATTTGATGTATTAGTTGATGTGTACTGATATCCTTGGCATATCGATAGGGGTCTTCACCAAAGGATGTTCTTTAAATGTTTACTCATCCATTTTTGTGGTGGTTCCATTTCACATGAAACATATGGTGGATTGATTATTCAAGTTTGTTCCTATTTGGAGCATGTTCATCATGTTTTAGTCCCAATAGCCATTGTGTAACATATTGATCATGTCTTTTGGTACTAAAGGCTTTGGAGGAGTTATACCATGATGATATTATTGATGCATGTTGCATTGAGTGAGGCAGAACAAATTTCATTCCTTTCCACTATGAGATTATTTTGGTATGACCTATTTCAAATTGGTTCTAGGCCAAATTGGTTGATGACATCAAGCAAGATAAGAAGAGTAATGTTTTCAATTGTTCATTTTGTGTGTGTGATGCTTGTATATGAATTTAATGTGAATTTTACAAGAGGAGATCTATGTGTTGATGATCATGTGTGGAGATTCTATTAGTAGTAGACTGATATGTCATTTTTTATTACAGAGTATCAGTAACAATATTCCAAGTGGTGGATTCAATCTCATTTCTTATATTATGGTAGTTAGCCTATTTATATTGGTAGTGAGCCTATTTGTATAGGTAGTGAGCCTATTCATATTTCAAGGTAGTTATACCAACTAGAAGTAAGCCAACTACAAGAAGAAAACTATAGTGAGAAAACGAGCAATTAGCCTTTGTCAAAATCACCTTAACTAGTGTCACTTTAACTGATGTTTCATTTCATGAGAATTAGCCTCTTTTTGGTTTTTCCTAATTTGACTTTTCATATAAATTTTGGTGTTCTTTGTGCTAATGGTTATGTTCTTTGCTTAATTTGTAGTTACTGGTAGAACAAAAGTTAATATTGATATAATAATTATTACCATTTGTATTATTTGTGTGTTAATTGATAGAGTTAAAGTTGTAGAAAGTGTTTTTGAATAACTAATTGATCACACCTCTGAGTTATTCAGCCTATTCAACATATTATTCCTAATATGATAGTTATTTGATTGATAGTTCTATAGTTTTCCTCACTTTCTATAGCTCCCTTATATTTTCCCTTTGGGGACCTTCACCTCACTCTTTTTCTAGGTATAAAGATTTGGAATTCAACATTTTAGGAACTTTTTTAAGAGTGAAAAGAAGGTTAAATCTAAATTTATCCCTTAATCATACACTAAGTCTAAGGGCATGGGTGTACATAGAATTGAATTAAGCATTTTTGAAGATTGATCTCTTTGTTTACTTTTCTCTTTGGGAAAATTAGTTGCTATTTTTTTGTGTTTCTATTGTTCAAAAATTCTTTCATAATAGTGTATGGGCTTGGTCAAAATTTCAACTCACCATAATCAAAACCATATAAGATCTAGTGTAGTTAATATTCCATCCAATGTGATCCTTCCCATTATTTTGGATCGTCTCTTTTTCTCTATACTATCATATAAATATTACTTCAAATTGGTGTAAGTCTTTCTATAATCTACACTTCTCATACTTTTAAATATTTTCTTCCCAATAATCATTAATTTATCTCCCTTCTAATTATTATGGAACATTCTAATGCATCTTAATTCATGCATCATATCTAAAGGTGTATCTAATAGCCAATGATCCATTTATAGAGTGATTACAATACGATTTTGAACATTCAAAACTATTTCATGTGAAGTATTTGTTTTGAATCTTTTATACCTTGTTGTATTGCTAAGATGAAAGACATGTAAGAAACAAATGACTGAAATCTAAACACCATTTACATATGTAGATGTCAAAATTTGAACCCAAGAATACAGTGACTAAGAGATAAATATTTACACCAAATTACATACTATAGCTATGTTAAAGGCTTCAACATCATTAACTCCTAGACTTCTCTTGTTCCTATCAATACATATGTTATTCCATCTGACTAAGGAGAATTTGAATTGTTCACATATATCATATTATAGAATATCTTCCAATGGATAAATCATTTTGCTAATGATACATATGAAATTTGGAAGGAGAAAGAAGGAAATGCAAATAACATGAACACATAAGAAGCTAATTAATAAAAGTTCCTAGGAAAGAAATTTTAGATTTACATCTACGGACCTTCTAACCTAAAGCTTGTTCAGAGTCTCATAATAAATTTATCATTATCCTAACTTTGCACAAGATGGGGAAGCCAAAACTCATCATACCATTAACAAATTATTGATGAATGAATGCATTTTTAGTTCAAGAGGCTTCGAAAGCTTGTAAGGAACCTGATGATTTAAAAGAACTCATATGCGTTCCGAAAGATTCTCACCGAAGAATAAACAGACATGGAGAAAATTTTCCCCTTGTGAGAAACCTCTTTGAGGAAGCGAAGAAGTCTTACCATCAAACGACTTACTCAACGAGTATAGTGGTCACCACTAAACTTAATCCAAACTGTGGACCACCGACCTGACAATTCGACCAACAATTATAAACAATGAAGACCTGTCACCTCTGATGCTTCAATTTTCGATACCATTGGAGAAAATGGAGAAAAGCAAAACAGGAGAGACAAACGATCCCAATCCCAGCAAATGTCCGTCAATTTCCTGAGTCAGCAATACAGAAGTATACGCTGAATGCGTTGGCTGTTGCCCTGACAAAAGTGAATGCAAGAAAATAGTCCTAGATATATTGAATAAATATACATGTTTTCGTCAAATTGTATTAGATTCAATGAGTTCTTTACGTGAAGATGTGGCTTTGGTGCTTTTTCCCCATTTCCAGGTTGGTTCAAATGCTTGTTTGTCAGATTGTGTTCTCTCTCATTCCTTGTCGATTCCATGTGGGGTATTCATGCCTACATCATTGCCTCTCCTGTACAAGTCTTGTCTAAATTGCTTGTCTCCTTCCTACTACGAAATTTTCAACCCTTGCCGCTATATTTAATCTGAGTGCATACAACTATTTCAATAGTGGTTTTTTTTAAATCTTTCGCTTGCTTATCCCAAACGAAGAACAGTGAAACAATAAGTACTAGTTACCCTCACTTATATTGAGACCAAATTAAATAGCCTGGGAAATATTGAAATAGATGATAATGTCTGTTCATGGAAGAAATACTTGGAGATTCTGGATTCTCATCTACTTTTTAGATTAGCTTCAACGCTGTTTGAGCCGGTTGTTGTTTCTTTTCTGGCATTCCAGGGTTTGACAAAGGCTTGTATTATAAAATGTGTATCCAGAACATAGTGTCCTTAATTGTACAAAGACGGTTGATTAAGTTTCTTTTATTAGCTCTACTCTTGCCACTTGCAATTGGTATTGCCATGAAAATTTGTCACGCCAAAATATTTTCTTCGTCAGCAAATCCGTCTTCTTCCATAGTTAAAAGAGAGGTTTTTGTAAACCAACAAATTGGGATGTTTTGAAAAGAATCAAATACACGTTTCCCGTCGATGACACAATTAATATTGTTGATTGCTTTGACTTCATAACATTATATACTTTGTTTAGAGAGCAGAAAACGTTAAAACCCTATAAGGCTCCTTTGAAAAAGATTCATGATAGTATCATTTGGAATACTAGAATTAGAACCCATATAAAAGTTAAAATAGTTAGGTTTTGAAAAAGATTCATGATAGTATCATAAGGAATAATAGAATTAGAACTCATATAAAAGTTAAAATAGTTAGATTTTCAAAGGTCATAAGATTATTACATTGTTTCTAAATTTTATTGTTTGAGTTTTATTTGCTTATAATATAATTTAGAAACAAAGTGATAATGAAAATTTAATTCAACACTTTTAAAGAAAAATAGATTATTAAATTTTAATAAAATTAATTTAAATAATTATATTTAATATAATATTATATATTCTAAAAAAATGGTTAGTAAAAATAGATCAAATTTTATAAACACAAAATATTGAATTTAAAATTTATTATAACTATAAATATTTATCTTCATAGAATATGTGAGGAAAAATATTAATTAATTATACTTTATGGTTATTTATGATTGTATTATCAAGAGGTGAACATGGAGAGGTGATAATTATAAATCAAAATGAGTAAAATATACTAATTTTTGCATCCATAATGAGACATGAAGTGGCATGCATAATAAGACTATGTTTTGGAGGAGTAAAGGTGTCCATTTAAGAATTTAAATAGTAATCACAAGGTTTAGAGAACTCCAAATGTGAAAAATCTAAATGACTTTTGATTTGGCACCCATAGGAGTCACATGAAGAGTTATTCATTATTTTATAATTTCTATTGGCTATTCATTCTCCAAGACATGGCTTCTTGAAATTTGTTTTAGCCCCTTATTTTGGGAAAACAACAATCTTTCCTCTCTCATTTGGCTATAAATTGAAGCCAAGAAATACTTTTTAATTCACCATTGGTCTTTGTTTTTATGTAGTTTTGGGATCATTTGGAGAAGTGTAGTGAAGTCTATTATTTTGGTGTTTTCTCTTTTGAATAGTAATAACATGCTTGCCCTCATTCTCTCGTGGAGAATTTTCCTGAAAGCACTTCTCCATATAAGTTTGTTTTCTCTTTCAGAATGGTTGATTTGATATTTACATAGATCTATGCAGTCATAATTTTATTTGAAAACTTTTAATTGCATAAGAAAATTAATATTTCAAGCTTTCATCACCTTGTTTCTCAAAATCTGGTATAAGACCTAAGGGTTTTGTTGAGGGATGGATACCTTTCTCTTTAAACGTTCAAGGTCTTTTTAATACCATGAGAGCTTTTTTGTGGGATTTTTGTAGATATAAGAAATATTGCATGACATGGATTCTATCTCTCATCAATAAATTGAGAACTTCAATGGAATTGGTTACAAGATGCTGACGTTGAAATTTGAAGATCTCCTTGAAGAGATAGATCAATGGTTGCTAGTTTCAAAAGAAAGGAAATCAAAGGGTTCTACCTTGTAAGGTGATGAGTGGAAAGAGTTAGACAAGAGGGCACACAGACCCATTTGTTTATTTCTCACAAATTTCTTATTCTTCAATATCTCTATATAAGACATTTCATATAAGCTACGAAGGAAAATATGTTATATCAAACTAAGAATTTATCTAATAAGCTATATTTAAAAATCTATTCTTTTCATATGAGGGATTGTGATTATATTTCTAAATATTTTGAATTCTTTTAATTTAATTTCAATTCAACTTCCATCTAAATATATTAGTATTATGGGTGAAGATAAGTGTATTTTGTAACTTTTCTCTTTAAATATCTTTTTGGGAAAATATAATCATTTTCAATAAGTATAGGTGGTACAAAATAAAAGATGGAAATCATCATTAATATACTTCTTTCAAAAGAGATGAGGAGAGACAGCCATTATTTTTACCTCCCAAGATGTCTTGCATGTACGAGGAAGGCCTAAGGAGAAGCGGTCGGAAGGGTATAAAAAGAAGAATACATCAAAAGGATGTTCTAAGCCACATAAAAAGAGCATTGATGGTTCTGAGGACAAGTACTTAGATGTAAATGCTTGTGACACTTTATTTATTTCAACTAACTCTGTTAGTAATGATGCTTGGCTTGTTGATTCAGATGCTTCCTACCATATTATTTCTCTCAAGGAGTGGCTTTATGAGTATAAAGTATATGATGGACGTTAACTTCTTCTTTCTAATCTAGCACCTCATTGAAGATTGTTAACATAGAAAAGGTAAAGTTGTAGTTTAATGATGAGATGATTATTTCCATTGATAATGTTTTGTCTATTAAAACAATCATTTTATGGTGTTAAATAACTACCCAAGATGTGATATTATAATTATCATGAATTTAACATAAAGTTAGATTATGGTACAAGTAAAGAGGATCACTATGTTTATATTAAGTTTATTGATGATTATTTATTAGTCATTGTCTTGTATGTTAATGACATGTTTCTTATTGGTAATGGAGGAATTGGGAGGAGAAAAGGTGTCCATTTGGGGTTTAAACTAAATAGAACTCAAAATGTTTAATTTAAAAGTAGTTTTGGGTTTGGTAAGAATAAGGTATCACTTGAAGAGTTATTTAATATTTTATTATGTTTATTGGCTTTTTTTTTTCCAAGAAATTGGTTATTGCAATTGGTTTTGACACCTTTTTTGTGAAAATAACACTAGTTTGTCTACACGAATTTGACTATAAATTAGAGCCATGCCATTTTTCTACTCAAACATATGCACAAGAAATGGAAGACATTTAAATAATAATATAAATACGATGAAGACATAAATGATGATACTACTAAGTTATATCCACAAGAAATGGAATTTTGGGATACAAAGTCCAAGAGAGTGTTGAATAGGATATTGTTTGAGAAAAATAAGAGGAAGAAGGATCCAAGGATAGTTGCAAAGATGAAAGACTAATTGCCAAATAATTGGAAGACCAGGAAGAAGGAGTTGATTTTCATTCAAGAGGACTTCAGTTTTCTTTTCTTCAGGTCAATACAATAGATATATGTTACAATGAAAAGGATTAGATCCAAACAAGAAGCATTCATTAAAAAATAACTTGCAGGATCTACATTTTTTTTAACCAGAACAAGTTCTCTTTTCAACTTCAAAACAAGTTCTCATTTCAACCTGCATAAATCTGAACATGCAAACACCAAACTCTCTTGTCCAAACTAACCTGGCTTTGATACCACATGATGCAACCAAAATTGCTTTAAGAATTATGGTAAGTGCACCAAGATGGTGGGCAGTTTTGTGGCCACATCAAAAAAATAAATTGCATAACCCATCCGGGTTCCGTAAAATTCAAAATCATGCTAGGCTTGGTTTTACCAAGCCTAGACAAAACTAATTTCAAATGCAAAAAGATCCTGAAAGTCCATGAAGGTTTTGAGGAAGAAAAATGAACCTCAAAACTCATACGAATGATGTAAAATGAGAAATTTTATAGAGAGAGGGGAAATAAGAAGATTCATGCATGTGTGTGTATATATATATTATATATATATATATATATATATATATATATATATATATATATATATATATATATATATATATATATATATATATATATATATATATATATATATATATATATATATATAAATATATGTATATATAACTATATATGCATATATACCTAAATAGAAACATATCATATATGTAAATCTATACAAATGTGTATTATATGACACTTTTACAAACAATTTTTTTAATGTTTTAATAACCCGTATGGGTTTTGAAGACATATTAATATATTGTTTTATGTCTTCAAAACCCGTACGGGTTTTGTAGAACTTAAATTGTGATTTTTTCTTTTCAAAACCCAAGCGGGTTATTTTTTACACCATAACCCATACGGGTTATGGCTTGGTAAAAGGTTTGGAATATGGCCATAAGGCTTGCAACCCCAAGCCCATTTTCCCTCTGATTTTTTCCATTTACACATTTTTTCTTCTTTCAACAAGATTTCTTGACTTCGTCGTCATCAGTTTTACAAATGATCAAGTGGGCATCTCTAAAATTAATACCATAATCTCACACATCTTGTAAGATTTATGACCATATAATTTTTCCTATTTTTGGACAACATTAGCATAGTAAAATTTAATTTTCTTAGAGAGAGAGAGAGAGAGAGAGAGATCCAAAATAAAGATTCAGAGTACAATACCTGGTGTGACATGTTACCTTTGATATTGTAAATTGAAAACAATACAATTTCTAGATATGAAATTGGGAAAGCCAAAAAGCAGTCCCATTTCAATCACAACCTTAAGTTTATACAAAGTTTGAAGCATGTGAATGGTCACCAAAATCCCTTCAAAATGAAATGAGTAGTTCACAATGTTTATTGCATAATAAAAAGTAAAAACCAAAACTTTAAAAGTTATTTTGAAATTTATGTCTACTTGTAGAAGGCATCACTTTATACACATAGCTCCAAAAAGAATGCCGCTTACACTATTGGAAGATAATACAATTATCTAGAGGAAAATTTAAGGAGTTCAAGACTCCAAGAAGGAGGATGGACCCCATACATGCTTCGAAGACCTCTGTAGCTACAAATTACTAAAACCTATCAAATACTAAAAAATTAGATTTTGATATATACATAAAATTGATGCTAGCATCCTCTCAATCACCATCAATCCTGTTATGATGAGAGAGAGAGAGAGAGAGAGAGAGAGAGAGAGAGAGATCTGAATTAAAGATTCAGAGTATAATATGTGGTGTGATATGTTACCTACAGTATTATAAATTGCAAACAGAATAATTTCTAGATAAGAAATTAGGCAAGCCAAAAAGAAGTCTCATTTCATTCACAACCTCAACTTTATACAA
>BSBK01012421.1:0-179022 GCA_027943335.1 Chamaecyparis obtusa | reverse complement strand
ACAATGCCAACATACCCCCCACTCCTTAATTTTAACCACTAATACATGTAGCACTAAATAATTATTTTGTTTCTTGAACTTTAGCAGGATTGCCTCCTAGTACAATGTGTCATGTGGTGATCTCCACTTGGACTATAAATTGTTGGCTTCTAACTCGTTCATGTCTTTTTAAGACTTGTATGTAAACTTCGTACAAATCAACAAGTTTTGATCTGTGATCTTCCTGTGAATGCAGACTTGGTAGGGATAACAATGTTTCTGAAGACAATGGTCTTTTAATTTCATCAACCATTGATTCTTACGGTAAAATGTTCTCTTTGTTTGGACTTGTAATAATGAGGTTATATGAAAACCTTGATTCCTCTTACTTGACTTCTAATACCATTGACTTTGATCTCCTCCTATGAGACCACCTTCACCTCTTTTTGGAGGTGGCTTCTACATTAATAGTAAGGTTTTTTATTATCTATGAAAACAAATCGACAACTTTGAAATTCTTCACTTTTATAAGCTCCCTATTTGACTTTCTGTGATACCAAATGAAGAAACCCAAAATTCAAAAAACACAAAAATTGACCAAAGGTAGAAAAAAATCTATACTCATTCAAATGTAAATACAATACCTTATTTTTCCTATGCTCTCATACAATATAAACCAATTCACTCAACAACGTTTCTAGCACAATTCATTTCCACAAATTTCTTAAATTCAATAATTATTTCAACCCTACTTTTAGAATCTCATGCCCGACATCATCCCAACATGCTCTGATACCATGTGATGAAAAATTAAAAAAGAAACAAAACCAATACCAATTGAACAAAATAAAATAGACACATAGATTTCTATAAAAGCATATATAACTTTATAATCATTCAAAGGATATTTTGAAAACCTTCTTGATCATGAAATCAATGAATAGTTGATCAGAATGATCAGAGACAATAATTGCATTACAAAAATCCTTTATATATAGAGGTCTTCATTTAGAAAGTAAAGTTAGATACCCAAAAATAACAATAAAAGTAAAAAAAAATATGATTAGATTAGCTTGTTATAGGGTGAGCCCACAATAGTGGGTTACACTTTTTTAGACATGCTTATTTTTTCTGAAATAACATATTTTTAATAAAATATGATGATTTAATCTTTGAGAGGTTCCATTTGAAGTAACTAATTACAAATAGTTAGCTCAAAGCCTCTTAGATAAAAAAAACTTTGATATAACATCTATACTCCTCATTCATACCTACAATGGAGTCTCCTTCGCACCTATTAAAATGTTGATAAAAAATCACTTCGACTTTATATTTTGGTAGATCAAGTGAATCCAATTGACAAACCTATCTTTTTAGTAAGATACTATTGACAAAAATCTTTCCAATTCAATTATAGTGTTAATATATATTAAGTTTATAATGAATTTCTATTTTTAGTTTGACCAAACATAGATATTTCACTATATGTTTACCTCTATGTTTGATGCTTATGGAAAAATAGTAAATGAGAGAAAAAAAATTTTAAAAATATTTATGCACTAGGTATTGAAGTTTTCTTTCTATCAAAAAAAATAAAAATGAAATTGGACAAATACACGTAAAGTTATACGTTATGTAGTCAGGGTATGTCAAAATTATGGTTTAGTCAGCTTCAAACATTAATAAAATATGCAATAATCATGATAATTTCATCAAAAAAATTGCATGTCCTCCATATGGATGTTACATATATATGTGTGTGTGTGTGTGTGTGTGTGTGTGTGTGTGTGTGTGTACGTGTATGTGTATCTATATATATAATCTCTACAGAAAATCCTAAAAGACTCTAATTTACTTCATCTTCTAATTTCAAATAGTTTAAAGATAATATGCATCTGAATCTGAAAGTTTTTTTTGAAAATATAGAATTCAGTGTCCATTCGGGCAAAAAGTGTAACCAACTATTGTGGGTTCGCCCTCTAACACATAAAAAGTATAGAAAATTATAGTATATCACATAAATAAATACACTTATCCTCATGCATAACATTAGAAATTCTCTAACTAAGCTTATCATAAGTTTTGTAAAACAAACTATTAGATCTTATTTTAGTATCTATACAAAACTTCAACAAGGTAATTCTTCTCTTACATGTGGGAGGAAATTACAATGCCAACTTATACTTATTAGTAAATTAATTAATGATAAAAATATAAGTGTCTTGGTGGGAAATGTTGATTAGGGATCAAAAGAGTATCTAATACGACAATTTTTATTTAATGATTAAATTGATAATCAAAATTTAATTATTAGATGCAGGAAATTATCTTGTAAGACACTCTTTTGATGTATTTATAGACATTAAAACATCTTGAAATTTCATTCATATAATGAAACATTGAAAAGAATTAAAGTGCACTCAGCAACAATATTTGGAAATGTGTGTAAATAGTCATTAATTAATATTGCAAATAGTCTAAATAATAATTTTACATTAGAAATATATTATGAATATAGAAAAATATTAAAATAATAATTAAAAAGTCCTATTAATATGATTAATTTGATTTTGAATTCATAGATGTGTTGTGTACTCTTGACTTTAAAAAAATGACCTGGAACCTTTATATAACCTTAAGTTGCTATGAATTATATACTTGAATAGTTATACATAATTCATTATGTATCGCTATTTCTAATATAGGTACACGTGTTAGTACATCTCTATTTCTTATCCATATCTTCCATCTCATATATATTATTTCTTATGAGAGACTAATCTCTACATTGCATTCTATCTAGCATCGTAAATATAAAAATATTATAATACCGTTGTCAACTTTCAAGGTGTAGAGACATGTTGCTAGACTCAATATTATACACTAATAAAGATCGAAATGTATATAGTTTTACTTGTGAATCTTCTAGGATTTCTATTTTGTTTTCCTTCTTTGACATTACAAAATCATCTATCTTTATCTTCTATTTTGATTTGCGTTGCTGAAATTTATATTCTAGAGAAATGTAATTATAATAGATGGGCCTATTTTCTCTAATATTCTATATATTTTAGCTTTTTTCTTACTCATTTCTTCCTTCTTCAACTTTTCACTTATGTCAATGATGTAAGAATGTCTTGCACCTTATTCGCTTAATTTTCTTACTATTCAATATTTCTTACTGTAAAACTTCTTTGTACTCTCTTTCTTAACTTTTGTATGTTTCTACAAACTACAAGACTTCTTGGCTTTGAGATCTTGGGAGAATGAAAAGTTTTTGTATTCTATTCTAAAGTGTAATATTTTCTTCATATTGATGTTGAGAACCTTATGATGTCCTGGATTCTACAGTATTGAAATAAATGTGATCTATATCTATCATAAAATTACATATATCCTTAATTTATTTTTATTGTAATGAAAATTATAACTTATATATTAAAATTGAAAGAATTACATACTAAATTATCGATGTTGATAAATTATGATACATCAAAAGCCTTCTCATTCAATATATTCATTAAAATTTTGTAAATGATTAAATTTATAAAATTGACATAAATTAAATAATATATTAATAATAGAGTACCATAACCATTAAACAATTTAAAACAAAATGCTTTAAGGATTGCAGACTTGAATGCTCAATAAGCATCGATCCCTTAAAAAGTTGTTGTTTTTCGAATATGTAAAATATTATTACACTTGCGAAGTATTGGGGATTTCCCTGGCTCAATGATCCAATATCTAATATGGCGGTGTCTTCCGGTGTAAACTCAACTTCCAGAATTTGAGGATGCCTGGACTTGGTCTACACCAATTTGATTGGAATCCCACGTCAGATTAGAAGATTTGTGTGACTCACGTTCATTTCGTCGGCTTTCATTCGTCTTTTCCATGAAGTTATTTGCCGTCACTTTACTTTAATCCTTGATGTGTGTTAAAGCAAGGAATAGGGACCCGCTCCCAGGGAAAAGGAAAATCATACTTCTCTGCTTGTCTTTTCATATTATATCATGACAGGAAAGTTATTCGAGCAAGTAAAGAATGGAGAGACAGAAGAATCTACTCAATTTGCTTTCCAATCCCACCATCTCTCTTTGAACAATGCTAACTAAACGTATTCATTGTTTACTTCTTATTGATTTGAACTTCAATACAATGTATAACATTGTTCCCCATCATTTCGTTTAGAATATTTTAGGAAAGAGAATAAAATTCCTTTAGAATGAAAATTTCCTTTAAACTCACTGTTTATTTAAGAATCTTGTGGGCCCAAAGATGTACAAGTGCCAACTTCGTATTGTTAAACTCCACTTTATTAGAACAGTCTCTACGTTTCCTCCACGCCCATTTTATTCAGTTTAGAAGATATATGTGACTCTCGTTCGTTCCGTGTGCATCCATTTATCTTTTTCACAAAGTTATTTCGCATCATTTTCTTACTCATTGATGCGCGTTAAATCATGAAAGTGAATATGGAATCGGCACCTCCTCCCATGCAAAATTGAAAAAAGACACTTATTTAAGGAAACTTGTTTTGTGAAGCAAAGAATCCAAGGCAGGCGAGCCTTTCCCATCCCAGTCCGTCTGTATTTATTCTTATTTCAAGGTTCTTTTCCGAGTTTTTGATCGCCGGTCACTAGTTTAGATTTAGATTTTATAATTTGTAGGATTGATTCGGAATTTTTAACTTTTCAAGATAAATTTAGGGAGGATTAATTTTTTTCAATTATTCATTATCTATTATTATTAATTGCCATTAATGTTACAATTGCTGCTTTTAAAATTGTCTATAAGAATTAAGTTTTATCTATATTACAACAATCATTTTTTAAAATTTAATATATATTTTAATATTTTATTACTTAATAGAAATGTTTATTATTTAATTTTTTTATTATCAAAAGTTAAAGAGTTATCTATATAACTTTCTAATAAGCTGGTAAACTTCAGCTGCTGGCTTCCACTCTCCAAGGGATCCCGGTTTACTTCCTATCCCTCTTCAAGATCAAAAGCAATATGGCGGATAAATTGAAAGAATTCAGAGAAATTTCTTGTGGGCTGGTTCTGAAGAAAAAAAGAGGATGTCTCTGGTCAATTGGGACACTGTCTACCTTCCAAAAAGATTGGGTGGCCTATGCCTAAGGAGAATTGACTTGATGAATAGAGCCCTTACCATGAAAGTGGCCTGGAAACTCATAGAAGGAAAAGTAGATTGGTGCAAAATAATGGAAGCTAAGTACCTCCAAGGACATCCCTACGGGAGGATGTACCATGATAGTGATCTCCCCAATGGATCCAAACTCTGGGCAAACATTTGTAAATGCAAGACCTTGCTATCTAAAGGAGCTTTCTGGCAGCTTGGAAATGGGAGATCCATCAGATTACCGAATGACTATTGGATCCTGAACTACCCTAACTTGTGCTTTAGATTCAAACCTCTTATGAACTACCTCAGACCTATCCTTGGTAAAAGAACCTCCAACTACATCGCGGGTAGGAACTGGAATGATATACCTAATCTAGTAAGAGACAAGCCAAACCTTCAATATTTGGCTAATGAGCTCATGGAAACCCTGATTGATGTCAGAATCCCAGGGCTTGGTGGCCAAGACTCCATTGTCTAGGCCCCTACCCAAGCCGGTACATTCTCGGTAAAATCTTCTTACAACCTGCTTCTGAAGGAAGAGAGTAACTCGGAGGACTGGAAGAAGGTGCGGATCCTTCATCTCACACTGAAAATCAATTTTTCTGGTGGACCCTTATGCATGGTAAAGTCCTAACCTAGGATAATCTTATAAAGAGGGGCTTCTCCATGGTGAACAGGTGTGTCCTATGTAAAAAGGAGGAGGAAATAGTGAACCACCTATTTATACACTATGATTATGCCACTAGCATCTGGCAAGAGGTCATCGGCAAGTTGGGTATATCATGGGCTCTGGGTAGTGATGTGCATCAATTCACTAACTGAAGATCTCCCTCCAATCACCTCCTTCTCCAACTCCTTTGGCGAATGTTGCCCCCACACATCCGCTGGACTATTTTGAAGGAAAGGAACAATAGGATATTCAGGGAGGCTAGTAATCAGTCCAAGATTTATCTCTATATTGGAACCAAGCTCCTCTGTGAGAATGCTAATACAGCTAAGTGGAAGCTTCCCTCTATACCTCCCTCTTCCTGGGAAGTCAAAATAGCTGATAGTTGGAACCTGCTAGATGGGTTCTCCAGGCTCGACAATGCTAAGCTAATGGCTAGAAAAGCTACCAAATGGGTTGCCCCACTCAGAGGATGGACCAAATTAAACTTCGATGGGGCAGCTAATAACCTTGCTCAGGGTGGGGGAGGTGTGTTAAGAGACCATAAAGGCACTTGCCTTTTGGTTGATGTTGGGCCACTCAATAATTGCACTATTAACCAAGCGGAGGGAATGGCTCTTCTATGAGGGATTAAATTTGCAACCCAAATAAACATTAGATTGTTAGAAATCAAGAGGGATTCCAAAGTGGTGGTGGAGGCTATCAAAAGTGGAGCCAATGTGGGAAGGTGGGTTAGCTCCATTATGCTAGAGATTTGTGAGCTTCTCAACAATTTCCAATGCATGACTATTAGCCACACATATAGAGAGGGGAATTCAGTTGTTGATTTGATGGAAGCTATTGGCCTAAAAGAAACCAAACTTAAGAATTGGAGGGTGGCCAGTGAACTATCTAAGGTGACTCAGCAACTCATCATAGGGGAAATGAATATTACCACTGATATTTAAAATGAGCCAAGCTATCATATTTATTACGAATCCTACCTTGATCATGTGCTGGCATAATCTGGTGATTTTTGTGATTATGAAAAGGAATACCCAAAACCCCATAAAGAATCATAATTTCCTTTCAAGCAAGTGGAGAAATAGTTGTCTGAATCAGTGGGCTTACTTGGCTAACAAGGACATTAAGTGCAGTTCTGGCATTATTGCTAATAATGGCACCTAGAGATCTGTTAGATATTGTCATATGGAGCTCGTCTCCCAAAAATTCACCCAAGGCTATCCTTTTGAGTATAATCATTTTTTGAAATGGCCAAACCAAAACAACTGGTTTTATACTATCTGCCAAGAAGCTCGACCCTTTGGTTTTCAGGATATTCTGGCGCAGAAGAAGTAGAGTATAGACATGGAGGCAACACCGTTCACATCGAACCAGAAAAGATCGATGAGATCTTCACCTCCGACCGTTTGGTGACCCACTATTGCAGAGAGAGTAGTATCTAGGGTTTTATGGAGCGCATGAAAGGTGGGCATGATGAGCGGATATCCAAAAAATTCATCTCATCCTGGAATAATAGGAATGTTTCAGTTGGTGGCATCCATTTCTAGATCAATGATGAGGTCATTGCTAATGTGGCAAGCCTCTCTATGGAAGGGAGAAAGTATAAAAAAACCAGTCGAACACCCGACCCTACCAGTCTTAACCAGTTCTTCAGGGAGGGAGAGAATCCTATCAAGAAGTAAGGGGGTTTCAACAAGGATGAGCTTCCAGAGTTCTGGCCCAAGCTTTGTCTCATTTTGATGAAGTATTACACCCTTAAAGGTAAGTTTACGGTGTTCTACTACTACCACTTACCTTTTCTGAATCACATTAGAAATAAGGACTTAATTTCCATTCCCTTCTACCTCCTACATTCCATAGAAATTAATATTTTTGATATTAAGGAGAACCCTGATAAATCAATCCTTATTCTCCATCAGGGCCTCCTTCTCCATATTTACCACTTCCACAAGGCTATCTATCCACTGCCCCAACCTCCCCCCGATTATCCAAGAGGTAGTCCAGGAGGATTCCCCATCCAAAATTGAAAACCCCACTCACTCCACCTCCCATTCCATCCAAGTTATCTTGGAGTCTGATCTTGTTCCTAAAGAGGGTAGAACCTACAAAAAATGTGTAAAAAATCCTTTTAATAGGAGGGAGGAGCAGGAGGAGTCTCGTGTCTCTAAATCTTTAGAGACTAAAGATCAGAAGGAGTATGACAGTACTCTTAAAACTGAATGAAAGCCCAAAAAATAGAGAATGTTGGAGAGCCAGGTGAAGCTAGAGGTTTACTTAGGTAGCTCGGGTCACCAAAGGTCTAACAGAATTGCGAAGGAGTAGTGTAAAACCAGAATCTTGGAAGTGGTCTCTAGAGATGAGTGCTTGTCTCTCACTCCACTAAGTCCATGAAGGGCTCTTTTGATGATCACATGAGTCCAAATAGGAATGGTAACACTCCCCCTCCCAACCCTCAAAAAATCATAAAGACTCCCCATAACCCTACCCCACCTCTGACTTTACCCCATGATCGCTAGAACAAGCCCCCTACCACTAAGCACAAACCCAGGTTTCTAGATGGCAAAGATGGGCTTAAAGGAACCCTCAAGCTGAGGTTTTTTGATTTGGACAAAGAGATTGCTAACATCAAGCAAGACATGCAGGAACTGAAGCATCACTGTATGATGACTAACAAATTTGTGCTAAAGGTCATGCATGCTTTGGTTATGACCCTCTGCACTGTGTAGGAAAATTTGGTGGGTAGCAATCTGGAGGTAGATGAGGACAATAAGGATCTCTTCCTATTCCTACAAGAGGAGTGGGCCAGAATGCTGATGTCCAAACATCTGGGTGGGAAGAACTAGTTGCTGGTGCTTATGAGGTGTTCATTTTTGTCTGGGCATGGCCCTCAGTTCTCCTATTTTGATTTTGGTTTTAAGGTTATTTTGCCTAGTCCTTGGTAGAGCCCTGCATGGCTTATAACTATTATTTTAATTGCTACTATTAGCTTCAGTTACTCTGGTTTAATCTATTTGATAAGTACTATGGTGTTTGTTTTTGATAGAGGTAGATTAGACTTAGTTTTTTTTTTGTTAAACTGCTATTGAAATGCTTATGACTAGTGCCATTAATGTTCTATTAATGTGCCTCTAGTCCCTTTGTACCTCGGGCCAGCACCCTCTTGCTGCTTTTTTCTATCAAAAACTTTCTAATATATTTATCTTTTTAAAAACTATTAAAGTGGTCTAGAGGTTTGATTAAGCAACATTACACTTTCTTTCAAAATTCTTAATAGTGTTTCTAAAGATTACGCACCAAATTATTTTTTGGGTATCTAATAAAATGAAAGAGTAAGTGTCAAATCTAGAAATATCATGTTTAAAATAAAACTATATTTACAAACTTGGGTGGAACTCATATTTATGGATATTGTTTGCATGGTTTTGAAGGTAACCTATAATACATTTACATGTTTCAAAGCATTTATTTGATCAAGTCTAAAATTTTCATATACGACTAAATCAGTTGAAGCCATAGATATAATAGTATGCTTGAATCTAAATTCTACACAGTTAATTTTATGTCATGCAATTTACAATGAACTGTCCTGATTAAGTAAAAATGGGTTTTACAAGGACCCAAAACCTATAAAAGAGAGTTAAAAATATAACAATCAAATTTTACAGAAATTGTGGTATAGCACCAAGGATCAAAAGCCAAAATATTAAATTAAACAACCATAATAGTAGGCTACAACAAAAAAACAAAGATAGAGACAACAGAAAGATAAGACAAGAGGAAAAAAGATAGCTAAATGCATTTCATTAGGTCTTCGGCCTAGATCATCATAAGATCCATTTTCCCTTGAGCTCTTCTAGCTCCTTGCTCTATTTTTCCTCTTTGCTATTGGTCTTTCTTGCACTAGCTTGTCTACGCTTTCTCGTCCCCATAGTATCCTTCACCTCCTTAACCTCTTTTTTGCCCTTCTCCTATGACATCTTGTCAACCAAGATCTTAGAATGTTCAGTGTAGGCTCTGAGACTAACAAGGCATTGCTCACCAATTTTTCTCATGGAGTCTTCTAAGTTATCCACCCTATTATACAGTGTATGGAGCTTGCCTCTGAAATCCCCATACATAGCCATGTCCTCCTCTTTCAATTTCATTTCCATCTCGCAGACCTTGTCAACCATTTTACCATAAGCCTCCACCCTAGCCATCACATCCTTCATTTCATCAAGGCACTCTACAAGTAGTTTGTCCCCAAAAATGGTCTTCTTAATGAGGTTAACCTCGCATCCCATCACCTGCATTTTCTTTTTAATATTTCTAATATCATCTATAATTTTACTCAATGTGCAGGTAAAATCCACCAAGAAACTCTTATTTTTAGGCTTATCTTTGATCCCACTTTTTTCCTTTTTAGAGTCCTAATAAGTAGTATTCTCCATATCCTTGGTTCCTATAGTTCCTTTGTCAATACTATCCACAATCTCATCCATAAAATGGTAGACATTTTGCAAATTATCCTTCTCTTTCTATGGAGGAATTTGGCCTTCACCCAGATTACCAATGTCGACCTCCAACTTACCTTCTTCTTTCTCCTCCAGAATATTTTCCTCAATACTCTTCTCCTGCTCTAAATTCTCATCATCCCTCGAAGAAAGAAGGATTCTCCTTTTACTGGTAATTTTTGCCCTTTTTTTCTTTTTCTTGGTTCTAGTGATCTAACCTCTTTTCCTTTTGATCCCCTGTTTCGAATGTTTTATCTTCATAATCCTCATCTTTAGTGTCCTTTTTAGTGTCAGACTCTTGCACAGAAGCCCTCTTCTTAATTTTATTATATAAAAAGCATTTAAACTTATCCTTCTTCAAGGGAAAGGACCTAGAGGGCTCCTCCTCCTCATCCTCTATTTCCTCAACATACATATTATCTTCCTCATCGCCCTCTTTTTCTTCATCATCCCTAGTGTAACTCTTCCAAAAGGGTTTTTCCATTTTCTTTTATTTTGAGAAGATCATACACCAAAAGCATGAGGCCCTGATGAGAGCCATGGTCCCCTTTCAGATCCTTCAAAAGACTTATAATGATGGAATCTAGAAAAGTCAACAAATAAAAAGGAATAATAATTTTCACATTATGTCTAAAATGATTCAACAACATAAAATGGTTCCCATAAGCTCTGGTAAATCTACCATCAAGCCTAATATAGTTGATGAAAACATATAACAAATACCTCCAATACCGAGAAATGTGCTTAGGGTTGTAGTAGGAGGTGCCCTTCACCAGCCTCATCTTTTCCTACTCTGTTACAAGGAACTTGTTGGGAGCTTTATTAGAGATACTTATATCTCTGTGAAATTTTAACCCTTCCATGCTCATACCAGTAGATTTCACAATGATGTCCTCTTTAATCTCCATACATTGATTACCCACAAGAACCATACCATTCTTCCAAGTTTTGAAGAACTGCTTCGACATCGTATGGTTTCTACCATGTAATCTCTCCGTAAAGCCCACCATCCCACCTTTCTTAAGAATATCCCACACCTCCTTGTTTTGTTTCCTCTCCTCACAGTTTACAGGTTTGAATCTCTTCTTACTACCACCCATATTATCTCTCTGATAGCCCTTCACAATATCTCTGTAAAAACTCCAAATGCCATTGTGAATAATAATGGCTTTGGTAAACTTAGCAAACATAACCCAGAATCCACATGCCAAATCAGGAGCATCGTCACCAAGTTGTACTTCTCATAGAAAAAAGAAATAATGAAGCCTTACCTTGTAATTAATAATCATTATTAAAAATACTATTTAACACACTTTCTGTATGCTTTGTAAATGGTCACTCTCTATTAATGATTACACCTCAAAAGGCAGATCACTCCTGTCATCCCATTTCTTCATCTTCTCCAACTTGTAAGCCATGTTAGTAGCCTAGTCAACAAGAGCATTCATTTCTCTAAAATTATACATGATGATGCATTCTTCCAAAGAGTGATTAGAATTTTTGCCTTATGCATAACATTATGAATATCCCATGAGGGACTACAGTCCTTATTTAAACATCTAGTAATGTTTAAAGAATCACCCTCAATCCAAAGTTTCTTACAACCCTTCTTCTTAGCCAAAACTAAGCCATGGAGGCCCGCATTAGCCTCGACAACATGATTAGTTTGGATGCCTGAAGGTATGGCACTTAGACCATTGAAAACATCGTGCTCTATTAGAGTAATAGATTCTTTTAATCTTTTATTCTTCTCTAAAGATTCACTTAGGTTTTCTCATTCTCCTATTTAAGGATGAATCTTGTACTTGCTCTTTTTTAATTTCTCTAATGCAAATTTTCCTTTTGAGAGCTATTACAGTTTATCTACATTCTTCTCTTGTAGCAAGTTATTCCAATTTTTAGAATTTCGTGGGTTGTGTAAATTTGTATTCTCAAATCTTTCATGGTATTAGAGCTCAGTTATGTTGCTTCTTGGTCTTGATGTATTGAAGTTTTATGGAGCTTTAAGGTTTTTCTATTGAATCTAGGAGGACCTCAATTTTGGGTCATCTTGGCTTCAAATGGAACTCAAGGTTGTATTTAGACTATCCAAGAACCCCTAGATCCATATTAAATATGTCCAATTTGGACAAAGTTGGGATTTGTGAGAAAAAAAATTTGCAACCAGCCTCGACACAGATCTCGATGTGATCACTACTTTTTGGGCACACTTTGGGCCAAAATGGACATCGCCATTATGCTTGCAAGACCCAAAAACCCATATTTCCTTATAAAAAATGTCAACTTTTGCCAACATTGACCTCTGAGGAAAAAAATTTTGCCCATAGGCTGTATGGCCTGCACACATTTCAAAAAAAATAATAATATTTTTTTGGGACCCACCGGTAAGAAGCAGAAACCACTAAGGGTGGCCCTGCCAGTGGTATGATCCCTACTAGATTCATTGTGTGGTCACCATCAGTGACCCCATGATGGTACCACTGCCAGCATCACTGCGCGGTTTAAACCACTGGTGATACCACCTGATGTCACTATAGCAGTTTAACCACCAACGTCACTATGTGTAACATGTATTCACCGTGCAAACATGGTCCATCACATCCCATGACCACCGATAGTGATGACATCATGCTCACATCAGTGATCCCTGCACTTTATGTTATCTCCCTCTTGTATGCCTTGCATTGCATAATTTCAAAAGGTAGTTGGTTTTTTGTGGATATCTTGGGTGTCTGGGATCAAAATTGGGCATACGATATACTGACGGAAAGCTGGTTCCAAGCCCAATCCAAATTTTTTGGTGTGGTTTCTTGATTTTTTCATTTTTTAGCATCTTTTTCTATCAAAGATAGAGGTTTCTCTATTCTCTTATGTTTCAGACCTTCAGCACTCTGGGATCGATATCTTTTGCATCAAGGCTCCATTTTCTTCAAATAGGATATCATCGAAAAAATCATTTATATTTAAAGTTTTGCAATTTTTCTTTTGTAACTTTTGTGCTCAGTTAATCTATCAAATTCTATGGTACCTTTGTGCACTCTAGGAGCCATAACTTTTGCATCCGGGCTCCGTTTTTCAAAAATAAATTATTGTCAGAAAGCTCATTCAGAGATCTTTTCAAATCTGGAATTTATTTTTAGAAAATTTCTGAGGTACATAGAAATTATTCTGAAACATTACTTTCTTTCTTTCTTGCATTCAAATTGTACCAGGGTTTGGGTTCTCTATTTGTGGGGGGTTATTTTTTATCTTACTTTTTGTTGTTTGTTTCAGAAAACTAAAACACCAAAAACACAAACCCTTATCCATCTTTTGTATAGTTCTAAAAGAAAAGCCATAATAATAAAAAAAAACAAGTGATCAGATCAGTTATCAACATGGAAGATCTAGCTTTAGTTGAGCTTATCACTCCGCACAATTATCACATCTAGAAAAATCACATGATGAGGCTTCTTAGATCATGTGGATTATGGTCCTCTTTGGATGAGGAACAACCTCATCTAACTTGCCCCTATGATATTATGTAGCACATGAACAAAATGGATGAGGCTATGGGCATATTATCTTTGCATGTTTTTGTTGGCAAGTGATGTTGTGGAGCACTAGGGATCACTTGAGGGCTTTCATTTATGGAAACACATATGCTGGAGTGATCGCATGTAGTTAGTTTTGGTACTGGAGTTATAGTCATAAAAATGACTAAGTCCAGAATCAAGATAACAAGGTACAATGTTACAGTTTTGGTCAGCAATGGAAATGTATAATGTATTATGGCTTGCGTAGTTAATAGAAGGTAGTTTGGGATATGTATATGCTTCAGTTAAGATCACATGTGTTTTGGTGATCAGATCAATGAGATTAAGTGATTTGATGATATGTGAAGATAGAGAATCAGTATAATAGGGCAAATGAGAAGTTGTGAAGATTAAGGAAAGGATAGTGGATAGGGTAACATGCTAAGTTAGATGGATAAAGTATATTGCTGACACTTTGGTAATATAAGTTTGCTGACTCTATATTTATCATTTACATAATTTATTGTTATATTTTGTATGGTATTTGTGAAGCAGACTGGATGGAAGATTTTGTATAAGTATGGAGTGCTTTATAAAAGTGATATGTATGTTACTAGTACTAGTGATGATGATATGATAGATTCAAATCTGAGATTAGAGAGTAGATGTGAGATCTATGTTTGACAGAGCTACAACATGAACTATCTAAGAAAAGGAAGTGCTTGTATTGTTCATTTTTTAGAACTCTTTTGAGACATTAGTTTGATTGTAAGAGTTGTGTGCTCTCCATCTTTAACCAGATGTTCTATATAACCCTAACATGGTTTTTTATTCCTCTAATAAGGAAATGTACTATGTAATAATCATCTCCTAACAGGGATAGATCTCCTAATAGGGATATAATATTTTAGTGCATAGTTGTGGGTACCATCCCCACCAGGGTTTTCCCTTGGCTAGGGTTTCCTCAAGAACAAATCATGGTGTCATGAGTTATGTGTTGTGTGTATATGTTCTTTAAATTTTAGTTGTATTGTGGTTTGTTTATAATTTTTTGAAGTTTAAAATAAAGTACAGTAATACTAATTCACCCCCTCTCAGTATTGCCTAATCCTAACAATTTTAGACAACCTTCTTTTCCATCATGATGATTATCTTACTCCTAGGGATATGTGGACACTATTTCAGACTCTCTTCAGCATAGTTAATGAATTCATGGCACATCAGATTGATGCAAAATTTACCTCCATGGTACCTGATTTCTTTCCTTCTATTGAGGATTACTTAATGAAATTTGATCCATCATATCTATTTTACAGGGTTGTAATAAGATCAAGACTGATACATAATATATTTACCAAATTCTTTCTAAGCTTGGAGGAAATTTTTAGATTTTCTCTTCTACTTTTCATTCTACCATGGATGATTTGGGACCTAGATTTGTTATGCCCTCTTTTGAGGTATTTTGTGATTGTTTGACTTGAGAGAAATCTAAGCATAAACATTTGGATTCTATCTCTGGATCAAAGAACCAAGCATTGGTTTCTCAGCCACCTACAGATAGAAAGAAGCCCAAATCAAAGCCCAAGGAAGATTCAACTGGTAGTGAGAGTCTCTCCAAGCCATCTTAGAAATTAGATTCCAAAGAAAATCCTATTTTCAAAAAGGGAAATTATTCAAAGTCTCGTGAGTCTTCCTCCAAGAAATAGAAGAAATTAAAAGAATCTTGTAGCTTTTTTGGAAAGAAAGGACATTCAGTTTCCAAGTGTTGGACATGAATAGAGGCTTTAGAGGCATCCATGTAGATTAAGTTTAGAAATGGAAATTAAGTTCCTTTTTACTCTAGGTACATATAGTACTTCTTTTAACTATAGGATCACTCCTTCTCTTACCTTGATTGAACAAGTCCCAATTCCTTTCACGGGATAAGTAGAGTTGTCACCAATAGTAACTTCTTCTAAGGAGTCTCCTTTGAATTCCTCAAATTGATCCTTGAATCCATTGATATGTCTTGAAGCTCCACTATCAATTATCCATGTACTCTTATTTGAGTTTAGTTCACTAGATAAGGCTAAGAAGAATAGAGGATTTTCTACTTCTTTGACTTCCGCTAGTGTTGCTTGTATTTTCTTTCTTTCAAGACAATATTTGTGAATATGTTCGTATTTCTCACATTTCTAGCACTGTACCTTTGAAAGATCTCTTTTATTGAAGATTTTAGTACTTCTTTTCCTTTTTGAATTTTTTTTCTTTTGGTTTGTTGTGTGTAGTGCCAGAACTTCTTTTTCTGTGCTAGGTACTATCCCTCTTGATATTAATCTCGATTCTTCTTGAGTGCAATCATTTTTTAGTTGCTCAAATTTTGGTAATGGAGGTCTTGCACTTATGCACTAAATGAAAGATTCCCAAGATATAGGTAGTCCTCTTAGAGCAATTAAGGATAGTTCAAGATCGTCCATCTTATTTCCAATGGTAAAGAGTTGATCTCTTAATTCTGATATTCTCAGGAAATAGGAGGTGATTTTTTCACCCTTGTTCATTTTGAAATTCATAAGTTGTTGTTTTAGTGTCAATAATCTACTAGCATTATTGATTTCAAATGTGTCTTGAATTGTTTTGAATATTTCAATTGCAGTTGTTAATCTAGAAATACTTGGAAGTATAGAATCTTTGATAGAGTCAATGATCAATTTCCTAGCTTTGTTGTTACATCTTTTCCAAGTGAATTTTTTTTCTTCATCTTCAGGTTTGGTAGGTTCTTTCTCTATGTAGTCCTCTAATTCAAGTTATAGAAGTAGGGAAGTAATTCTAGTTTTCCAAGATAGAAAATTTGATGCTCCCTCAAGTCTATCTTCCATTCTCATACTGTGAGCCATTTGCTTTTGAAACTGTAATAAACAAATAAAATTTTATTATGTTTATATGAAATATCAAAAATATAATTAATGAATAATATAATATATCTTCTTTAATAAACTTTCTCTGATACCATGTTAAGGACTATTAGATCAGAAGATTATAGATTACTTTTATTTATATGTTGTTGTAGAATACAATTGCCTTGGTGATTGATTGATTCCACATTTTTCTTTTATTATTTATATTAGTATGTAAGGTCATGATTGTACATGGTTGTTGTCATGTAGGGTCATGACCCTACATTAATATTAATCCAATTACTAACTGCATGCTGAATGATAATCCAAATGACATGATCCTTAAATAACAATGTTTAGTGAATAGCATTGTGTGTTACAATGTAATTGTAGCCACATGATAATTATCGTATGACTGCAATTACATTGCAACACATTGTCTTGTCATGGCTGCAATGTATTGCAATGCACGTTATATATCATGTGTTGCAATACATTGTAGCACATGACATACCGTGCCTACAATGTATACATTGTAGCATACTATGCATTATCATGACTAGAGTGTTTAATTCATTCAGACAGTTAATATGCCAATCAATTAATAATTATTATTGAATATAATATATATTCAAATTGCATACTCAAACCTAAATGAAACTATCTTTCAACATTGGTTATCTTTGTTTCCATATTGTCAATTGCCTCTGTGATCTTGGTAATTTCTTCTATCATTCTTCCTTTCATTTGATCTTTCACTTGTTTTCTCTTCATATTTCCTATCAGGACATTTTGCAACAATGTGACCAATCTCTTTACATTTAAAACATACCAATAGTAGTTTACCTCTATATCTTCATTTTCCTTTTTGTAGTCTTCTAGCCATTAATGCTTCAATTTCATCAAGTTCATCTTCTTTAGCTTCACTTTCATTTCATATCTTATGTCTACTGCTTGATCTTCCAATATTCAAAGATGAAATAAATGCATATCCTACCTTGATTAAAATATTGTTATCATAGTTGTTAAGCTCAAATGCAGTCAATCTTCCAATCAATCTATCAAGAGAAATATCATTACCAGGTGCTTCTCTCATTTCATGTGTTGTTGAGACTCTAATAGCATAGGAATGTAACAATGTTCTGATAATTTTACTTGCCACAACATCTTCTTCAATAAGTCCTCATGCTCCTTGGATAGCATTCACCACTTTCTTGACCTGGTTGTTGTACTATGTGATTTTTTCACCTTCTTTCATCTTCGTGTCATCAAACTTACCTCTTAGGCTTTCAGCTTTTTCCCTAAGAACATTCACATCTCCTCCATGTACTAATGTCACTTTGTTCCACATCTATTTTGTAGTTGTATAGGTCTTAATGTATTCAAATTTAGCATCTAATAGAGAAGAAGCAATCTCAATCATCATAGCATTATATTCATATCTCTCTTTCATATGTGTGATAGTCAAAGGACCAGTAGGAGTTATGAATTCATTTTCTAAATAGTATATTTCAAAATTTCCAATGCCTCATAGCTAAACTTCATCCTTCTTTTCCATATTGAGAAATTATCTTTGTTCAGCTTCAACACCTCTCTCTTATACATCTTTAGATCTTTAACTTAATTCTTTCAAATTTATTTCTTCAAGTACTCTTTCTCTAATACCAATTTTTAGATAACTAAGATGATTTGAATCGGTTAAGTCCAGTTATCCTACAGTCCCAAATACTCTCAGATGTATAAAAAAAATTCAACATATAAACTTAAATAGCTCATTAAACACTTGAATGTGTCTGTCTGATTCATTTACCAAATACCAGTAAAATCATCTAGTATATACTAATCAAACTAGTAATTTTAATGTGTAAAGTAAAATAACAATTCACCACATTCATACAAAAATAACACTTATTTTTAACGTGGAAACATTGTTAGGGGAAAAACCACCTGGGACGAGTACCTGAAATAATTTCACTCTTCTGAAGTGAGATTAGTTAAGAGCCAACCCTATTAAAGGTGTGACCTTGTTAGAGGCTTTATCAATAACAATTTTCCATGACCATACATTCACTTGGGTCATCAAGAAAATAATCAACATTCATTGAATGTCATAATAAAAACTATTTAGTCATACTCGGTTAAGATGTTTTGTCTATAGAAATGGTTAGAATGAAAAAGTACATGATCTGATTCAAATGGAACTTCTTTTGCAAATATTCATATCTATGCTAAGCTCATATACCTTTGGCCATCATAATCTCTTCAATTACTTTTTATCCTCCAACTCTGTTATGCTCAGTAATCTCCTTTCTTTGATGCTTGGTGTATTCTTCATAATTTCTCAGCTCTCACTTTAACCTATCTAACTAGCTTCGCATGAATACAATCTTCTCCTCATGTGCATTCTCCATTATGAATCTCTTGTCTCCTTAAATAGACATGATAAACCATTTTCTTCTCATGCATAGATTTTTCTGCTTAATCTCCACCTTTGATTTTATCACTTTAACCTTCCTCATAACTTGTTCCTTAAACACATTTCAATCTACATCATCCAATATTCCTTGAATTTTGTCATCCATAGATCTTTATAAAAAACTTTATCTTTATCCCCAAAATCATCCCAATTCATCTAGCTCATCATCTCAAGTTGGCAATCATATGTTCCATAATATTTCTTTCACTCAGTCAATATCATGATATGTCAGTGATGCTAGAGCTTTTCCTTGCAGGACCAAACTTGAATAAATATATGGGCTTGATTCTTAGATTGTGCACTCAAGTTTGACAAGAAACAGTCTAATTGATGAAGACTGAAAGGAATCCTCCTTCTTCTTTGAGCTCCACATCACTCAGGTGGGTATTTCCTTATCTGCATACTCATGACTCTTTTTGATAAACAAAAGGCCTGTAGACAAATTACTGTGGAATAGTTTTCAGACCCCTATCGGTATCCAATACCCCAATGAAACCAAATCTTATGCAATAGACCTATTTGCATAGAATGAATCTGAAAACTAGAAAAGGATCTCCTACTACCTACTACCAACATGAATGGGAAAGGTACTTCATTTGAATGATTGATGTTGGGTTGAAAGGACCCCTGAGATACCCTAAGTCTCTCATAGACCAGTGCCTTATCCAATGGGCATTAGAGTCAAATATATCACTGCAACAAAGAGCTATGAAACAAGAAGACAATACATTCTAATATGTTGATGCCTTACATCAATCATACACCATTAATCAGACCTCACTTCAACAATCCACCTGTGTACCCAGATATGCTATCACCTATTCAAAGGATTTTAACCCTCCCCTTAGAAGATACCTATAAACAAGAAATACATTGATCAACATCCACTAAAAGACAAGCATGAAATACCCTTGATACCCCAGCTCATACACATTTGAAAACCAATCTTGAACTCAGTTATCTCTGCGAAGACAACTCTATTGCAGACACATAGGAAATGCAAATAGAAAGATTAAACACCCTTGATGCTATAATCAACAAGTTCAGGATTCAGATGGAGATAGTCTGATAATAGTACAAATATATTAAAATCTTATACATAAGACAAGCCTGTTACAACTTATATTATCTTCTCCAAATCAAAGGAAAGAAGGAACACCCTATATGCAGAGAAGGAAAATATCTACAGAAAAAGGACCCTTCATGGAGCTAGCTCACAGAAGGAAACTGGAACCATAACCACCCCCTTTTCTAAATGATCTTGAAAATCCTTTTATAGGAACAAGGATTGCAACAAGCTACAAATCATTTAGAGAAAAATTTAGGTCTACAACCGCCCAAGTACAACAAGAAGTAAAAGAATGCAGAGAAAGCCTAGAAACCTAGGAAAATCAGATCAAATCTAATACAAAATTACATTGATTATATTTTCATTGGATTTTCATTGGCCATTTTCATTGCAAGAAAATAGAGAAAGCTACAAATCATTGCAGGAAAATAGGCCATTTTCATTGGATTTTCTATGACAAGAAAATGTACTAACAATGGCTCTTTCTGGGGATGCATGCCTCTTACAGGCATGGCAAGGATTCAAAATTTTTGGAGGAAGTAGACCACCCAAAGGACAAAAATTAAGGAAAACCTAACAAAAACTAGCAACCGAACTAGGGAAACAGGAAGGGAAACACATAATAGGAAAGGGAAAAATTTACAAAAAATTTACAAAAATTACAACTTTACTTAGTGGCCCCAGGTCACCAAAAGAAAATCAATTACCCTCCAGAATCAAAAATCTGATTTTCCTCCACATATGTGACCAACCACCTGAAATTATCATGACCATCTTGCTACCAACATATGAGATGATTCATGGGCTAAAAAATGAAACTGTAATATTCACTACCCCTATTCTTCCAATCATAATCATTTTCATACTCCAAGAAGTATGGAGCATCACTCATTTCTTCCTAATGACTGGAAACAAAAATTTGACCTAGTAATGCATCAAAAAATAGAGCATACTGATTATCATGCATTACCATAAAATTACCTAGCTGAAAAGGACTCAGATCCTCTGATTTGCCTTCATGCATTGCCTCAACTACTAAGTAACTTGGTTCCTCCATGATGTCTTCTTGAACTAGATCATGTACGAAGTTAAGGTCTCTTTCATAAATTTTGTGATAGGGGAACAACTGATCTGCATTATTATTTCCATGAAAAGAGTTTCTATCCCAATCATTGAGGACAAAGTCCTCAATACTATCACCTTTACTATCATATTTAGTAGAAGAAGGAAAAGGATATGAACAAGAAACTTGCTCACCACTAGAATTTTTATGACAGGGAAAGACACTATCATGGCCTTCAACCTCTCCTTTTGTAGAATCACTACATGAGGGGAAATCTAGCATAGATGGATCATCTTCATCACTTTGAGAACCTACCTCATTATTAGTGTCAAAGGATATATCAACAAGATCCAATATTTGTTGACAACATAGATGTGTACATTTATTATATTCATTTTTCAAAAAAATAGATATCTCATCATGGTTGAGAGAAGGGGATCCCAACTCATCCTTGGTATCTTCATCAGAATCCTCGCTTAAATAACCTTGGCTATCACATTGAGACATCTCTGAACAAGTAGAAGATCATGGATACAATGATTCTGATTCTTGCTCACTACTACAATCTGAATATTCCTCTAACAAAACTTCATCCAGAGAAATACTCTCAGCATTAGATATGGATTGCTCTGAAATGCAACTTGTATTCCTTTCTTGCTGATGATTCTTTTGCAACTTATTCCATTCATCATCATCAGCAAACTCCTCTAAGAACAACCACTTGAAATTAGTCAATGATGAGATGCATTTTGGGGGTAAATTTAGATACTAATCAGATGCAACCCCCTTGAGGGATCTCCCAAAAAAAATCATACTAACATCCTCCTCAAAAATATGATATTTTACAATAAATCTAAAGAATGCTAGGACATGCTCTAGTGCTGAGTCAGACTGACAAACAAAAACTGGAATCAGATCCATAAGCTCACTAGGAAAATAATGAGGGGACCCTGGAAGAGCATAACTTAAAGCTCTATCCAACTTCACAAAACACAACTACCTAGACTAGTTTTTTCCCTAATTATCCATCTAATTTGAAACAAGATGGGAGCCACTCATCTTATCTCAATCTTCCCTTTACGCTAGCACTGAATACCTGATAGGGAAACATTGTTGTCATTGAAAATAAAAAATACCTGGAAGAACTACAGTTTCAAACCTGTTGATTGGAAAGCAGGGCAGATCTAGAAATCGCCTTGAAGCTCCATCAGGTTACTTGCTTTGTAGAGTTGCCACCTACTTGAAGAGGAAAATACATAACATTTTTGTATTTCTTTCCAGTCAACCAAAAACTTCACCAGGCCTCACTGTTTATCAAGAACTACACTAATCAAATAGAGAACTCAGAGTCACCACTCAACACTTAGTGAGAAGATATTAGCAAATGCTTTATTTTTACTTTTGACTCTTTTCCATGGCCTCCCCAGTAGAGTCGCCAATTTTTTGGTGACTCGGATGGGCTAAATCAATCTAGGCAATAAGTTTTTGACTTTACAATATAACCACAACCAGAGATTCTCAATAAATTTTGCTTTGTAATGTTCTCCCTAGTGGAGTCGCCAGTTTAAGAGAGCTGTTCCTTGAAGGACCAAACTTGAATAAATATATGGGCTTGATTCTTAGATTTTGCACTAAAGTTTGACAAGAAATAGTCTAATTGATGAGGATTGAAAGGAATCCTCCTTCTTGTTTGAGCTCCACATCACTCAGGTGAGTATTGCCTTATTTGCACACTCATGACTCTTTTTGATAAACAAAAGGCTAGCAGATGGATTACTGTGGAATAGTTTTCAAACCCCTATGGGTATCCAATACCCCAATGAAACCAAATCTTATGCAATAGCCCTATTTGCATAGAATGAATCTGAAAACTAGAAAAGAACCTCCTACTACCTGCTACCAACATGAAAGGGAAAGGTAATTCATGTTAGGAATAAGGTGTCTCAACCTTGGATAATTCCTATTCTTATTATTTGTTTTGTAAATATATTTTTTGCAAATAATGTAATTAAGTGTGAGTGTACATGTCTAGTTGGCATGTTGATGTGTCACTCCACTTGATGTGTCAGCATCTTGCGCATAAGGAGATCATGACTGAAATGATCATGATGGATTCCTATGATGCGTAAGAACTATTTAAGGAATGTGCTATGACAGGTGTAAGAGCATCTTATGACTTGGGCCTATTTGGGCACCCAAGAAAAAGTGGTTGGTGTGTGTAAGAGAATATGCCAAAAATAAGTTGGTATGACAGATTCTCTTACACTTCTCTTGTGACCGTTATTTTTGGTAGATTCTATGACAATCTATCATAGTCTATTCTAGGGATGGACGCCTATTCTTGGGATTGCATGTAACAACTATGTACATGTGGCTTTGTGCATGGGTCTTGGTGGTTGTGCCTATTTTTGGGTCTAGAGGAATCTATATATATGATGCTACTCCTATGGGAGAGATATAACAAAAATTTAAGTCTTGTTGGCTTTGTCTCTCATTTCCTGAAAGAACTTGCATTGCAAGTGTATTGTAATCTTTGTGTTGAAGATAATACATTGTGCAGGTTTTGGAGTGCTGGAGTTTTCTACCGAAAGGTTTTCCCCAGGGTATATCATTGTG
This sequence comes from Chamaecyparis obtusa, assembly GCA_027943335.1. Classification (NCBI taxonomy): domain Eukaryota; kingdom Viridiplantae; phylum Streptophyta; class Pinopsida; order Cupressales; family Cupressaceae; genus Chamaecyparis; species Chamaecyparis obtusa. The sequence continues at coordinate 155,116 of BSBK01012421.1, read as the reverse complement.
TCATTCTCTATTTTTCTGTATGTATGGTATGTGGTTGCAATATCTTTATTAAAGTAGTTAACAACTCTAAAATTGTAAGGATTTATAAGAATTTGCACAATACTCTCCTTTAGAGATTAGCGTAAGAAGCTATTTTCGCACCTGAGTTTCTTTACAAATGGTATCAGAGCTTGATCAACTTTTCATCCTAGTTGTTGGGTAGGGTTTTTTGAGCTAATCTCAATTTGAGTGGGAGATTTTTGCAGAGCATTCTGAATCTTATTTGCAAATTGAGATGGCAAGTTCATCATATGGAAGAAAGAGGTGGAGAAATTTAATGGCACTAATTTCGAGTTGTGGAAACTCAAGATGGAAGACATGTTGGAAGATCATGACCTATGGGATGTGACTTCAAATGCTACAAGACCAGCAACTATAGCTCAAGCAGATTGAGATATCAAAGACCGTAAAGCTAAGGGTCTCATAAGACTCTGTTTAACCGATGTAGTCCTTCTGAATGTTCTAGATGAGAAAACCGCAAATAGTTTGTGGGAAAGACTTGCGACCGTGTATCAGGCCAAATCTCTAGTGAACAACTTATTCCTGAGGAAGAAGTTGTACTCTACAAATGGAGGAAGGTGGATCCTTAACGGATCATTTAAATGCATTTAATCTGCTGGCTACACAATTGACATCAGCTGGTGTCAAGTTAGAGGAGGAGGATCATTGCTACAAAATTTTGTGTTCTTTACCGGATTCATGGGACCATCTTGTGATGGCTCACGGAAGCACTTTAGTCACCTTCAAAATGGATGATGTGGTGTCTTCACTTCTATCAGAGGAGATGCGGAGAAAGACTTCCATTTCAGAAAAAGAAGCCCTTGCTATTTGTGGGAGATCCACTGAAAGAGGGAAGAAAAATGACAATAAGTCTGACAATAAGGGTAGATCCAAATCCCGTGGGAAGTCAAAGACTTCCAATAAGTCCAAGGCAAAATGTTGGAACTGTGATAAATCTAGGCACTTCCGTAAAGACTGCAAAGAGCTGAAGAAGAAGAAGAAAGGTTTAGATTCAGCTTCAGAAAGATCTCAAGAAGATGGCAATGCATTCATCACAGCTTTGGTAGCCCATGCATCTAATGATGTGTGGTTGGTTGACTCAGGTGCATCTTTTCACATGACCTCTCATCAAAACTGGTTCTCAAAATATGAAGAGTTCGATGGTGGAAAGGTGTACTTGGGTGATGATTCCCACCTAAAGATCATTGGACACGAAAGGGTCACTATCAAATTTCTTGATGGACAAGTAAAGGGAATCAACAGAGTTATGCACATTCTAGGTTTGGCATGAAACCTATTATCTGTAAGTATGATGAATGATGTAGGTGTGCAAGTTGTTTTTTTGAAAGAAGGATGCAAGATGATGAGAGGATCGATAGTGCTTGCAAGGGGTACTAGGAGAGGTACTTTGTTTCAACTAGATGCATGTATTCCTCTATGTAATAGTTCTTCATCTTCACCATGTGAATAAGCAGTGAAGAAGTCTTTGGCTATTGGTTCCGATGGTAGTGCAAACACTTTGGAAGGTAAGCTTCCTGCAGAAAAGACAATGTTGTGGCATATGAGATTTGGCCACATTGGTGAAAAGGGTCTCAGAACCCTGAAAACTAAAAATCTCGTTGAGGGATTAAATGATTGCAATCTCGAGTTTGAATTCTATGAACACTATGTCTATGGTAAACAAAATCATGTTCAGTTTTACTCTAGTTCTCACAAATCTTCTGATGTTTTGGATCTTATTCATTCTGATGTATTTGGTCTTGTAAAAGTTCCTTCAATCTCCAAGTCTATATTTTTTGTATCTTTCATAGATGATTATAGTAGAAGGATGTGGATTTATTTCCTTAAAATTAAGACACAAGTCTTTAGTCAGTTCAAGGAATTTAAAGCTCTTGTAGAGAATCAGACTAGTAAGAAGATTAAGCATGTGAGAACTGACAATGGTGGTGAGTTTTGCTCAATAGAGTTTGAACAGTTCTGTAAAGAACAAGGTATCAAGAGGCATAAGACAACTCCTTATACCCCACAACAAAATGGAGTTGCAGAGAGAATGAACAAGACACTGATGGAGAAGGCTAGGAGTATGCTTAGTGGAGCTAGTTTAGAACAAAGATTTTGGGCCAAAGTTGTGGCCACTGCTTGCTATCTGGTTAACAGATCTCCTACATCAGCCCTTGTTGGTAAGACACCCATGGAGGTGTGGTCTGGTAAGAAGCCTTCAATTAGACATCTTCATGTTTTTGGTTGTGAAGCTTATGTACATGTTCCAAAGGAGAAAAGATCTAAGTTGGAAAACAAAGCTATTAAATGTATTTTCATCGGATACAGTGCTGGTGTGAAAGGATACAAGCTTTGGGATCCTGTGACTAGTAAGGTGTTGTATAGTAGAAATGTTATTTTTAGAGAGCTAACATCTTCTCCCATTATGCTACAACCAGATGAAAAAGAAAAGGAAAAAGATGTTGTTCAGTTGGCTCCTACCCCTGAGAAGACTAAACAAAGAGACCATGTTGGGCCTAATGATGAGGAGAGCTCTAGCAGCTCTGATAGTTCAGAAGAAGAGGAAGAACAACCTCAACCGCAGCCCTTGAGGAGATCCACGAGAGAAAGAAAGCAACCAGAAAGGTTTGGTTATTCTATGTTAGATTCCAGTTGTGCCTTTGCTTTGATTACTAACACTGATGAGCCTAGATATGTGAAAGAGGCTTTGGGCATGGAAGATGCAGGTTCTTGGATTGAGGCTATGGATGATGAGATGGCTTCATTGGAGAAAAAAAAAACTTGGGACCTTGTACCTTTGCCTAAAGGGAGAAAATCTATTGGCTGTAAATGGGTGTTCAAGAAGAAATTCTATGCAGATGGCAGTGTTGAAAGGTATAAAGCTAGATTGGTTGCAAAGGGGTATTCATAGGTAGAGGGAATAGATTATGGTGAAATATTCTCTCCTGTTGCAAAGTTGACATCCATTAGATTTTTGTTATCTCTTGCTGCATCATATGATTTAGAGATAGAACAGATGGATGTGAAGACAACTTTCCTTCATGGTGATTTGGAGGAAGAGATTTATATGTCACAGCCTGAGCACTACATTGTTAAAGGTAAAGAATCCTTAGTTTGCAGATTAAAGAAATCTTTATATGGTTTGAAGTAATCTCCTAGGATGTGGTACCTTAAGTTTGATGTCTTTGTGTTGTCAATTGGATTTGTAAGATCAAAATCAGATCATTGTGTTTATTTCAGAGTTGAAAATGATCACCTTCTTATTGTTGCATTATATGTTGATGATATGTTGCTATTTGGGAAGGGTAAGGGTATGATTTCTGATTTTAAATCTCAGTTTTCAGTATAGTTTGAGATGAAAGATCTTGGGGCAGCTAGGTACATCTTAGGTATGAAAATTAGTAGAGACAGGTCTAACAAAAAACTTTGGTTGAGTCAGAGTAAGTATGTGAAGTCTGTGTTGGACAGGTTCAGCATGGCAGATTGTAGACCACTATGTGTTCCTATTTCTGTGGGAACAAAGTTATCTGTAGATGATTGTCCAAAATCTCCTAGTGAGGTGGAGGACATGAGTAGAGTACCTTATGCTAGTGTAGTTGGTAGTCTTATGTACGCTATGGTCTGTACTAGACCAGACATTGCCCAAGCAGTGGGAGTCCTGAGTCAGTTTATGGCTAATCCAAGATGGGTACATTGGGATGTAGTTAAGTGAGTATTTAGATATTTGAGGGGTACATCAGATTACTCCATATGTTATCATGGTAACTCTTCTAGATCTCTGCATTTAGTTTGTATTCATGGGTTTGTGCATTCAGATTGGGCAGGTGATATTGACAGTAGGAGATCCACCAGTGCTTATGTGTTCACTATGCTTGGTGGTGCCATCAGTTGGATGTGTAAGTGACAACCTGTGGTTGCTTTATCCACTACAGAAGCTGAGTACATGGCTGCTACTCATGCTTGTAAAGAAGCCATTTGGCTTAGAAGATTGTGTTCTGATGTTGGTGTTGATGTAGAACATATTACTATTTGGTGTGACAGTCAGAGCACTATTTGCCTTGCAAAGAATCCAACTTTCCATGCCAGAACAAAGCACATTGATGTGCAGTTTCACTTTGTGAGAGATATGGTGGAAGATGGAAAGGTAACTTTGGAGAAGGTAGATACTGTGAAGAATGTTGTAGATGCATTAACAAAACCAGTGGGCATTAAGAAGTTTAGATGGTGTTCAGAGTCTATGGGCCTTTTGGCCTATAGCAGTTAAAGTTCCTGTTATGTTCCTATTGCTCTTACAAGGTGTTCGACAAGTGGGAGAATGTTAGGAATAAGGTGTCTCAACCTTGGATAATTCCTATTCTTATTATTTGTTTTGTAAATGTATTTTTTGCAAATAATGTAATTAAGTGTGAGTGTACATGTCTAGTTGGCATGTTGATGTGTCACTCCACTTGATGTGTCCGCATCTTGTGCGTAAGGAGATCATGACTGAAATGGTCATAACAGATTCCTATGATGCGTAAGAACTATTTAAGGAATGTGCTATGATAGTTGTAAGAGCATCTTATGACTTGGGCCTATTTGGGCGGCCAAGAAGAAGTGGTTGGTGTGTGTAAGAGAATATGCCAAAAATAGGTTGGTATGACAGATTTTCTTACACTTCTCTTGTGACCGTTATTTTTGGTAGATTCTATGACAAGCTGTCATAGTCTATTATAGGGATGGACACCTATTCTTGGGATTGCATGTAACAACTGTGTACATGTGGCTTTGTGCATGGGTCTTGGTGGTTGTGCCTATTTTTGGGTCCAAAGGAGTCTATATATATGATGCTGCTCCTATGGGAGAGATATAATAGAAATTTAAGTCTTTTTGGCTTTCTCTCTCATTTCTTGAAAGAACTTGCATTGCAAGTGTATTGTAATCTTTGTGTTGAAGATAATACATTGTGCAAGTTTTGGAGTGCTGGGGTTTTTTACCGAAAGGTTTTCCCCAGGGTATATCATTGTGTCATTCTCTATTTTTCTATATGTATGGTATGTGGTTGCAATATCTTTGTTAAAGTAGTTAACGAATCTAAAATTGTAAGGATTTATAAAAATTTGCACAATACTCTCCTATAGAGATTAGCGTAGGAAGCTATTTCCGCACCTGAGTTTGCTTACAATTCATTTGAATGATTGATGTTGGGTTGAAAGGACCCCTAAGATACCCTCAATCTCTCATAGACTAGTGCCTTATCCAATGGGAAATAGAGTCAAATATATCACTGCAACAAAGAGCTATGAAACAAGAAGATAATACATTCTAATATGTTGATGCCTTACATCAGTCATACACCATTAATCAGACCTCACTTCAACAATCCACCTGTGTACCCAGATATGCTATCACCTATTCAAAGGATTTTAACCCTCCCCTTAGAAGAGACCTATAAACAAGCAATACATTGATCAACATCCACTGAAAGACAAGCATGAAATACCCTTGATACCCTAGCTCATACACATCTGAAAACCAATCTTGAACTTAGTTATCTCTGCGAAGACAACTCTATTGTAGACACATAGGAAATGCAAATAGAAAGATTAAACACCCTTGATGCTATAATCAACAAGTTCAGGATTCAGATGGAGACAGTCTAATAACAGTACAAATATATTGAAATCTTATACATAAGACAAGCCTGTTACAACTTATATTATCTTCTCCAAACTAGAAAGGAAAGAAGGAACACCCTATATGCAGAGAAGAAGGAAAATATCTACAAAAAAAAGACCCTTCATGAAACTAGCTCACAGAAGGAAACTGGAACCATAACCGCCCCCTTTTCTAAATGATCTTGAAAATCCTTTTATAGGAACAAGGATTGCAACAAGCTACAGATCATTTAGAGAAACATTTAGGTCTACAACCACCCAAGTACAACAAGAAGTAAAAGAATGTAGAGAAAGCCTAGAAACTTTGGAAAATCAGATCAAATCTGATACACAATTACATCAGTTTCATCACCATAGGCTAACTGTGACCAATGTCTACCACCTTCTTGTTGCAAGAAAAAAAAAACTTAATGCCAGGACCAACTTGAGAAACTTCACATGTACATAGCATGGAGATCACTAACATACATCAAACTCTAGCTGCCTGCAAGAGAAAAAGGCATTCATATTTAAAATAGCATGGCACCCCAGGAAGCAAGATCAGATCAAGATGATCATCCAGATCTTCCTCATTATCTTCACAACTGCTACCATCCTGGGAAAATCAATTTTGAGAAACTCATTTTGTCGCATATGGCTCACTGTGAAAAGACTGGCAAGAAACCCCTGGGAAAGATTCAAATTTTGGCTCCAACGGCTTCCTGATCAAACTTTAAAACACAACCATCGATATTATATTTTCCCTATAGATCAGGTGGTCTGTAAAATTTGACACAATGGTCAATAAGCCAAAGAAAAGTCCATGGCCACATCACCACCCCGGCAACCAATTGAAATTGAGCACCTCAGCATGACTGGCACCTCGGACCCACCACCTTACATACCACACCATCGAACGGTTATCACATGATCACAAGGGGGAAGAATATTCCTTGCAAACATGCGATAACCACAAATCATAGCCAAACTTTAAAGACACCCAGACATTGAAAGCACTAGCCCCACTAAAAAACTACCATGTCACTGCCAAGCACAACCAATCAAAAGCGAACATGTCAAGAAGACCTAACAATTGGACCCACCGCACAGTTAGGCCTCACTAAAGAGAAGAATCAATGGCTATCACGTTACCGCCATGAATAACCATCGAGCACTTTTCCTTCACGACAACGCGACAACCTTCAGATCAACTGACAACCGGCGCCTCTTTAAACACACTATAACCCTCGGCCCCACTAACAAAAATGATGTCACTACTCCCAACCAATGAGAAACATGCATGTTAGCATCTCTTGATAAAAGGACCCACCGCTTGTCACCCTAAATGCGCTGGAAGATCGAACGGTCATCGCATGATCTCATAGGCCCCTAAGATTCCATGAGATCATGCGCCTGCCATAGGATTATAAGGAGACTGAGATGTCGGGCCCACATTATCACAGTAGCGCACATAGAAAATGTTGACATCAGGGAAGAGAGCATGTAAAGTGTCAAAAATAACTAGGGTATTCGTATTGACACAAGGGTGACAAAGGAAAGCAAAAACATCAAGGGTTTTTATACTTAGACAATTTTGACACCACCCGACATGAAAGAATTATTTTCAATAGACCTTGAAACTTGAATATCTGCCTGGTTTTAGCAATTTAGCACATGCGATCAAAACTAGAGCATGGTGACACATTGAAGAACATGGGGTTAAGGGCGCAAGTGATAAAGCATTATGGTTCATGTTTGCAACCTGAAACAAGTTGCAATAGGGCAGGATAACTTCACAAATCATTGCAGGAAAATAGGTCATTTTCATAGGATTTTCTATGACAAGAAAGTGGACTAACAAGTGAATTCTAGCTCGGTTAATACCATACTTAGTATACACTACATTTTCTCAGTGTACACTATTTCTACTCGGTGTATACTAAGCTCTTCATATATCGACCAGATAAACTTCTACCTTATTGATCTTCAATTCTTAACAAAATCATGTAATACAATCAAATCACTAACACTATCATAGACTCATCAATAAGTTACCCAATGAATACCATATTCATAACTTAATCATTTTCATATTAATGTCACATTCATTCATCATTATTACCTTCTTTAGATGTTTGCAACTATCATGAAAAGTATAGGCAAAACTAGTTGACATCAATGACAATATAATAACCGATTTAATGTCTCACATATACCTTTATATTTCAGTGATCATCTTCACATTCTATTCTCCAAGTAATTAATTAGTTGTAGTATAACACACCCCTCCCCCCCAAAAAAAAAAAATCACTCATTCAATGAATCCCTCCCCAAAATGAAGATTTTGGCACTTTATACTTAGTGCATGTACAATTGTCACTTTCAAAACAAGAGAAAAGTATGCTTTTGATTATGATACATTACAACTTCCTCAATTAGGTTATATTAGACTTAAATGACTAATGCAAAAAATCAAACAAAGATCTAAACATTTAAAATGCAAAAATGAGCAAGCTGTCAAATTGATATTTATGGATACAATGGCTATACAATAATCACATGTTTAAGAAGAAGACAAAAAATAAACACTAAATAGAAAAAATGACATCTAAAAAGGAGTTTATATGAGCCAAAACAAAGCCTTCAAAGTTGTAAAAATGGAGATTTCTTAGGTACAACTATAAAAATAGTCATTTATGAAAACTACATACATCAAAATTACAATTAAATTCAACCATTATATAGAGCATGAAAAGATAAGCCAAATAAAAAACAAAAATACACTAAAAACTAAGATCAAATGAGTGAGTTATGATGGGGTTTTGAAAATCAGCTTTAAAATAAAATTCAGCAACTATGAGGCTATGAGAAAAAACTTTAATCCTACATTGAGTGTGCTGGAATTTTTTATCTCTTTATATGTAGAATCACACACCCTAACATGTTTATTGGTCTATAGGTGCATGCATGGTTGAAGGTGCATTACCTTTTTCCTTCATGCACAAATAACATGGATGAATGCAAAGGTGACATGGTTAGTTGGTGAGGTGTTGTGTCACCTCATGCTTGCTAACTATGAAATTTTTGATGAGCTATATTGTGATACATGGAACATGTAGTTTAGTTTTCTAATAAACTAGAATTCCTTTTGTCATTAGTTAATGCAGATTAGGTCGCATTGATGTGGGAGAGTTCATCAACTCACATGGAATCCACATGTCAAAAAATAGGTTTTCACCATGTTGAACATGCATGGGATCTGGGTCTTTGTCTTCATGTCAATTAGCCTTTTCAAATGTCTATGAGTATCTTGCAATAGGGTACAATGTGTAGGTTTGTGTAATTGTACCCCTAAAATTACTTGTCTAATAATATTTTTTATTTTCAATATACTGCATAATAATGTAAATAAACATAGAAAATAAATTCCAAAAAAAAAAAAATTATTTTATTTTCAAAATAGTACCATGAAGGTATTAATGGCTTTCATGTACATATGGAGGCTGATTTTCTCTTATCCATGTGGTCAACTACTCTGGTTTGGATGATTTAATAGTTGATTTTGAGGTTAATGGACCTTGTGAGCATGATGGAAATGTTTGTTTGAGCTCAAAATGCTCCAAAATTGTAGATTAATCTTGAGACTAGTATCCACCATTCACTTTTTATGGGCTATAGATTTTCCCTTTAGTGTTAGATTTGGATGAAATAAAAAAGTGATTCTCACTATTTTAAACCTCTTAAATCCAATGGTGAGCTCAGATTTGACCCAAAAAACTTTGATTTTTACCTACAATAGAAATCCTTGAAAATGGCAACCCCAAAATGCTCCAAAATTATCTCAAATGGAAAACCAACTAAAGGCTTTGATACCATGTATTATTTGACTATGAAGGTAGCCACTGAAGATCTAGAGGCAATGAAAAGAAAAACAACTAGAGATAAATAATATGACAAGAATAAAATATATTCTCACCAAGAATGCAATACAATAGATGGATGATAGTATAGAGGAGAGCCCTTTCTTATATATCTAAGGTGAATACAAAGGAGTGAATGAGATAAAATTTGACAATAGATATTATCTCATTACATAATAATAAAAAGAAAAATTATCACCCACCCAAAGTTGAATTACGTGTCCACTAGAGGTGGATCATCCTCCAATGTGTACTAAAGTATGTGCACCAAAGGTGGAGAATGATAGTGATAAGTACACTAAAGGTGGAGTCAACACAAAAAGTAGAATGTCATAACATGATAACACCACCTAAAGTTGAAATGTTCCTAAAATCTCCTATGTGGTCCCTAAGTAAGATTAAGTGTAATTAGTACCTAGGTAAGGAATTACCAAACTAGAATACCAGGTGATTGCACTAACAAATTTAATATTTTCAAAAGTATTTTGTATTGATTTTTTATTTATATTATAATAATAATGAATTTCGTATGTATTGATTAATTTTTCTTTTATTTTAGGATACTATCTTAGTGTAATTATATATTAATAAACGATTGAATACTTTGCATGGCTACACTCATTTATTTAGCCTTCATTTGTAAGCTTTATAGTTCCATTATTTTTATCATATCATGTATATATATGGTCATTCTTGTAAGTATAAGGTTAATCTTGTGTAGATTAAACTTCTAGAATTGTAAAATTTATATTTAAATATGTTGGACATTGATCCATTTCACTAACTATTTTGAATGAACCAAACAAAAAAGATTTAAATTATTCTATATCCTAATAATGAGTTGAATTCAATTAAATATTTTAGAAACCTCTAAAATTTTAATATCATTTTACATTCTACATCATTATAGAAATAACTATAGCAAAAAATATTGATTAGATACTCTAGGAAAAATAGAACATGCAAGGAAAATTTTTATTTTGAGGAGATGGCTTGCATACTATGGATGTTATCCCTCCATCATGACTCCACTAGAACTCTCAACCCTTCTAGCATTTCATTTGCATGTTATCCTTCCATCAACTACTACTTCATCCACCACTTAAATGTCTTAAGTAATTTACCTTTTTCATAACTACACTTTCAGTAATACAGTTGATGAATCCATCAGTATGACTTGTACATTATAGGCCAAATACACCTCAACCACTATTTCACATGCTCTTAATATTTCTCATGTCTCTAACACCATCCAAGATGCAGTTGCAAAAGAATTAGAAAATATAAGGGATAAAAATAAGAATGTTATTATATACATTATTCCCCATTGCATGTCTTGGTCATTTGGATGTATTGTATGTTTTTTACGCATAGAATTAATGAAAATTTATTTTGAATTATATTATCAATTGAAAAGGGTACCTAAGAATTTTCACTTAAAATTTAACATTGGAATGCACAAAAAATTAAAAAAAATACTTATGATCGCAAGGTCTTGGCTAAATTATTTTCCTACACCCTAAGCATTATTTTATTCACTTTCTTCACCTATTATCACTGGGTTCCATTTATTTCCTTTGGATTTGTTGCAATATTCCTACAAAACTTCATGTAATCATGAGATTAATTATTTTTATGAGCTTATCAGTAGTTATGCCATCTTATTTTAGATTTTATATGAAAAAATCAAACTCTACTTTGAGGATTATAAATTATATGGTAATACCTATTATCATAATGAATAATATGCACATAAGAAGCATTCCATATTTTTGAGAGATGTACACACATTTGAATTATCTTAAAGTTATATTTTTATGATATAATAAATTTAAATGTGGTTATCATCCTATAGGTCCACATTTGGGAAGTCAATTAATTTTTAAAAGAGTATCTTATGAAGGAAATGTGAATTAATTTGTTACGACATCTAATTTTATTTCATTCAAACCTAATGCTCTTGCTACAGTTATTACGACTCATTAATATATAGATTATGTAGTAGATTAGGTGTTAACATGTTAAATATCCCTCTTTTTCATCCTTTTGATCCCAACAAATCACTCAGTGTATCGTATAATGACCTAGAATTATGCATTTCTCAATTCATGCATCATCATACTTAGTATTTATACATATTAGAAATGTGTTCATTATCTCTCTTAATAACAACATGATAAAATCTTATTCACTAATGATAATAAGAATTGTTAATTAGACTCTATGCATGAATCTCTTTAGGCATCATCTAAAAACTGTTGAGACATAGGATGCATATGATAACATAAATGATGAAAATGAGATATATAACATGATGATCTTATATTGGGTTATAATAAATCCAATTCTAGATCTTCCTGCCATCCTCCAACATATCCACTAATTACACTTTTTGAGAATGTGATTTCATAAAACTAGTGTGGTTTAGTTGTTACAATAATAGTGTCTCAATCAACTGAGAGGGGGGGGGGGGTTGAATCAATTGATGCCAATATTGAGTACTTAAACTTTGACTCCAATCTTGTTCCTTATAAAAAATACTAAAGTGAGAAATAAATCATGCAATAACATACACATAGACACCAAGACTTGTTCTCGAGTAGAAATGATATTAAGGGAAAAACCCCAGTAGGGATGGTACCCAAAAATATCTGCACTATAGGTATAATAACCTTGTTAATAGTTTTGACCATGTTAGGAGCTGACTATTACAATAGGAAGGTCTTATTTAAAGGAAAGACCTTGTTAGGAGCCTCTTACAATGTGATCCCAATTAATGAATTGATCCTACTAGGAGTCCAGCCCTATTAAAGTAAATTACCCTGTTAGGGGTGTACATGACACAAGGGTGTGGTGGCTAAAGGTAGAATCAAGGTTAATTGAGACTGCTTAAACCCACAAACATTCCCTACGAAGAGTTACACATGGAAGCAATATAAAAACCACATGAACTCAGTGAAAACACAATGGATATGAGACAAGCAACTAGCCACAATACTTGTGCAATTATATTAAGTCTTTCAACATGCCCGATTGTGAGGCCTTCCAGGTTTTGGCCTTATACAAAGAGAATTATGAATTTAGAGTCTCAACTCACATGTTATCTTCTCTTCTACTTCTACTACTACCACATACTCCCCATCCTACTAACTAAACAACCTAAGCTCCAAACATATAGCCAGCAAAGCCACAAGTCATGCAGTCAAGCATTTAATTACAATATAGGTCCACTTAGGAGGAGAAACCAAAACTAAAGCTAGAAACAAAAAAACATGATGCGAAGTTGCATTTAGGTCCAGACATGACCCAAGAATAGATCCCTAACCATGCAAGATCCAATTTCCCTATACAGAACCATGCAAGATGAAATACCACATGTTTCATGACTGAAACTAGTGGAAAGTTGATGCCTGAGGAAAATTGTGATAACTTCCAGATCTAAATGAAATAGGATGTGCACCCTTAGGAGAATGCTTAAGATTAGGTCCATGTCACTACATGAACTTCACAAGGCCATAAACCATCAGCAACATCGGTAACAAAACAAACATTAGACTGGTACAGGAAATAAGAAACATTTTTGGTGATGCAAGATTGATCAAGACCCAAGATGCTCCTACATTAGACACCTGGGGTAACAAAATAACTGATGTCCACATAAGGTACTGCTCAAATTTTAAGCTGAATCATAAAGATCCAACTTAGCTTGTGTAATCCATGAACTGTCTTCAACTGGCCTTTCTTTCCACTGAACTAGATATTCCATGTAGTCTTTTCCTCTAGTACTCTTGCTTACTCTGCTAATCAAGATCTTCTCAATGTTATTTATGTTCTTCTTAGGATAATCCAAATCATCTTCAGTCTCATCATTTGATTCAAAATACTCAAAGATATCAGCAATGTTGAATATAGGTGATATATCCATGTCCTCTTGTAATTCCACTTCATAAGCATTTCCATTGTCAAACTTCTTCAGAATCTTACAAGGTCCAAACCTCTTCATTTTCAGCTTGTTGTAGGTACCAAGTACAAATCTATTCTTCTTTAAGTGAATCATAACCTCATCTCCAACTTTGAAAGATTTATATCTCCTTATCTTATATGTTCTCTATTTATATTTCAGATTATTGTCCTCCAAGTTCCTTTTAACTTCATCATGAAAAGTTCTCATGTATATTGCAAAATCCTCAGCTTCAGCACTTCTTCTAGTCTCAATAGGTAAATCTCTTAGCTCTATGGTTCCCTTAGGATGAAGTCCAATAACAATCTCAAATGGTGTCCTCTTAGTGCTTCTATTCACAAAATTATTATATGCAAACTCTTCTTGTTCCAAAACTAAATCCCAATTAGCAGGATTATCTCCAACTAAACATCTCAACAAGTTTCCAAACTTCTATTCACAACTTTAGTATGTCCATTTGTCTGAGGGTGAAATGTAGAAGTAAACTTCAATTCTATATTCATCTTTTTCCAAAGTGTTCTCCAAAAGTAACCATTAAAGTATCTCTTTCTGAAACAATAGATTTAGGAAAACCATGCAATCTTACCACTTCCTTTAAGAATAATTTAGATACATGTAATGCATTAGATGTCTTCTTACAAGGTATGAAATGAGCCATCTTAGAAAATTTGTCAACCACTACTAAAAAAGAATCATTACCTCTTTGAGTTCTAGGCAATCCAAGAACAAAGTCCATACTCACATCTTCACAAGGTCTATCAGGTACAGGCAAAGGTGTATGCAATCCCAAATTTTAACAAGCTCCTTATGTTTTTTGGCAAATTCTACAACCTCTAACTATTCTTTGTACATCTCTATAAATCTATGGCCAAAAGTATCTTTCTGAAATTAGTTTCACAATCTTATCAATCCCAAAATGTCCAGCAAGTCCACCACTATGTTCTCCTTTATTATGTTCTCTCTCATAGATCCTCTAGGTATGCACAAATGAACTCCTTTAAACAACATATCTTCTTCAATGAAATAATCAGTCCTCTTAGCACTCACTGTTTGTTCCTTACAAGCTTTCCAACATTCTACAAAATTAATGTCAGTCTCATACAAACACTTCAAATCATCAAAACCAAGTACCTCAACTTTCATCTCTATTAGCAAACTTCTTCTTCGACTCAAGGCATCAAAAACTTTATTTGACTATCCACTCTTATGCTTCAATGAAAAGGAAATTTTTTTAAAGAACTCAACCCACTTCATATGTCTCTGATTCAATTTATTCTGACTTCCCAAATATTGTAAAGTTTTATGTTCAGTATACAACAAAAAATATTTAGGCATCAAATAATGTCTCCATTTCTTCAAATCTTGAACAATAGCATATAATTCCTAGTCATAAATTGAATATTTTATCTTAGAATCATTCAAATTCTTACTAAAGAGAGCTATTGGTCTTCCTTCTTGACTCAAAATAGCTCCAACTGCACTTCTACTAGCATCACAATCAGCTTGAAAAACTTTACTAAAATCAGGCAAAGCAAGTGTAGGTAATTCTACTATTCTTTGTTTCAATGTTTCAAAACTTTTATGTCCTCCATGTGTCCATTTGAAATCCCTTTTATCTCCTCTCATAGTTTTGGTCATAGCATTACAAATAGAACTGAAATTTCTGATGAACTTCCTATAAAAACTTTCCAATCCATGAAATGATCTTACCTCTCCAACATTCTCTAGTGTAGGCCAATCAAGTATAGCTCTCACTTTCTTAGGATCCATCTTTAATCCATCAGCTAAAATTACAAAACCAAGGTACACAATCTCTTCTTTCATAAATGAACATTTCTTCAAAGCAACTTTTCTTCCTTTAATCTCTGCAATACTTGTCTGATATGCTCAAGATGTTCTTCCTTAGTCTTACTGAATATCAAAATGTCATCAAGATATATAATTACAAACTTACCCAAGAATATTTTTAGAACTCCTTTCATCATCCTCATGAGAGTACTAGGTGCATTAGTCAAACCAAAAGGCATAATCAACCATTCATACAAACCTTCATTAGTCTTAAAAGTAGTTTTCCATTCATCCCCTTCTCTAATTATAATCTGACAATAACCACTCTTCAAATAAGTCTTTGTGAAATAATTTTCTCCACTCAAACTCTCCCTTATGTCATCCATCCTAGGAAAATGAAATATGTACTTTACTGTTATATTATTTATAGCTCTAGAATCAATGCACATTCTCCATTCTCCATTATTTTTCAGTGCTAACACAGTAGGTACTGCACAAGGACTCAAACTTTCCCTAATCAAACCTCTCTCAATAAATTCTTGCACTTGTCTATTCAACTCAGTCTTTTCATCAGGTGTCAACCTATGTGGTGCTTTATTAGGCAAAGTAGCTCCAGGTATCAAATCCATACAATGACTTATACTTCTCATAGGTAGTAAACCATCAGGTACATTATGAGAAATGATATCATAAAATTCATTCAACAAAGGTTTAACCTCAGGTGCATGTTCTAACTTATCTTGTTTCTCAGTTTTCCTTGGAATTAAAGAAAAACAAACATTATGTTCTTTCATTTCCCTTACAAACTTTTTACCATCAACCAAGCATACTTTGACTGAAGTACAATGACCTTAATCAAACTTCTCTACCAAAGGTAATAATATTTATTTATTCCCATCCATCCAAATAGTATATTGATTCAATCTACCATCATGCAAAAATTTCCTATCATATTGCCAAGGGCTACCCAAAATAATATGACAACAATCCATAGGCAGAATATCACACAAGACTTCATCATGATAGTTCTCAATTTTGAATTTAACAAGACATTGTTCACTTACAAGTATTTTATGCTCCTTATGGATCCAAGCAATATGGTAAGGCTTAGGATATCTCAATCTCTGCAACTGCAATTTTTTAACTAGCTCTTCGGATTCCAAATTATCAAAACTTCCACTATCAATGATTATCTTGCAAGATTTATCAGTGATCTTACATCTAGTTCTAAACAAACTTTTCCTTAGAGTAGGTTCCTCCTCAGCTTCTTCATTCCACAAGATCCTTCTTAGTATCAAGTTCTCACCATGTTCAGGTTCATTAGACAATTCCTCAACTTCTTCACAAGCCAAATTATTTCTACCATTACCTCTAGTCTTCTTTCTAGAGTTAGTACATTCAAAAGCTCTATGTCCTTCTTCACCACATTTGTAACAAGTACCTTTAAACCAAGATTTCTCTTCTCTTTTCCCACTATTGTTATTCCTAGAATAACCAATATAGCTTGCTCTAGAGTAGTTACCTCTTCTACCAGTAGGTTCATCTTTCCATCCTTTGTCTTGTATTGCATTATCAAATTTTCTAATTTCTCCATAAGATCTACCTCTACTTCTCTAAAATTTTCTTCCTCTTCCTCTTTGTCAATCTCTCTTATGCCTTCAAAGAAAATTGTTATGCTTCTTCCACACTATCTATTTTCACATAGTTGATCTCATCTTGAATAGATGTCCTCAAACCATTTAGGTATCTCATCACTTTCTCAACTTTATCATAAACATGTCTAGATCTGATATCCAATTTGTAAAATTCCTCAGTATATTCTTTCACACTCATGTAATTTGTCTCAAATTTTGCATTTTCCTCATCAAACTAACTTGATAGTCAACTGGAAGAAAATTCTTCTTCATCTTTCCAAGCATCTTCATCCATGTCTTGATCTTTTCTTTTCCTCTCTTCTATCTCTCATTTTTCAAATGATCCCACCAAAGAGATGCATGACCTTTCAACTTTGTAACTACTATCTTAACCTTCTTATTATCAGGAGTACCTTCATACTCAAATTATTTATCCATCTCAAAGATCTAATCCAAAAGTGTATCGGTCTCAAGTCTTCCATCATAGCAAGCAACTTCAACTGTAGGTCTAGAGTTAGCCTTAGAAAAAACTCTCAAAAGTTTTTCCTCATCCTATTCAACTTTAGGTTCTGGATTAGGTGTTGCCTCTTCCTCATCACTAAAATCTTCAAGATGTACACCTCTTCTCTGGGTTGTCTCTATAGCTTCAAGCCTAGTTGCAATCTACCTCAACATATCCATGATATCATTATCATTTCCTCTACCTCAAACCATCTTGACAATCAGGTTCCAACAAGATCGTAACCTTCTGCAAGTTATAGGTTAGACCTCAAATCTACCACCCTACAACCAATCCAACAAAGTTATCCATGATCCAATCCACAAGAAAGAACTTTCTCTAATACCACTTGACGCGAGAGTGTGGTGGCTAAAGGCAGAACCAAGGTTAGTTGAGACTACTTAAATCCAAAAACATGCCCTGTGCAGAGTTATACATGGAAGCAATATAAAAGCCACATGAAATCAATGAAAAAATAATGGATATGAGACAAGCAACTGGTCACAATACTGGTTCAATTATATTAATTCCTTGAATGTGCCCGGTTGTGAGGCCTTTTGGGTTTCAACCTTATACAAAGAGAATTATGAATTCAAAGTCTCAGCTCACATGTTATCTTCTCTTCTACTTATACTACTAGAACATGCTCCCCATCCTACTAACTAAACAACCTAAGATCCAAATATATAGCCAGCAAAGCCACAAGTTGTCTAGTCAAGCATTTAATTACAATATAGTCCACTTAGGAGGAGAAACCAAAACTAAAGCTATAAATAACAAAAGATGATTGGAAGTTTCATTTAGGTCCACACATGACCCAAGAAATCCCCAACCACGTAAGATCCAATTTCCTTGTATGGAACTGTGCAAGACAAAATACCACACATTTCATGAGCAAAACTAGAATAAAATTGATGCCTAATGAAAATTGTGATAACTTCCAAATCCAAATGAATTAGGATGTGCGTCCTTAGGAGAATCCTCAAGATTAGGTCCACATCACTGCATTAACTTTGCAATGCAAGAAACCAATGGCAACATCAGTGACAAAACAAACATCAGACTGGTACATGAAACATGAAATATTTTTGGTGATGCAAGATTGCTCAAGACCCAAGATGCTCATGCATCACTACAATACATCAATATGATCAAAATACTTGAGAGTTAATAAAACCCTCAGGTTCTCCAAACCTTGCAACTTCAAGTCTGAGATAATTTTGTTCCAAAACTTATTTCAGTCTCTAGTTATTGCCAAGAAAGCTCTACCTTATGCCTAAGTGCACAACTACTATTCTTCAAACAATATCCAATGTAGCCTTAAGCTTGCATTCCCTTTTGCATCTTGCATATGCAGTTCACACCTATTTTTCAAGGATTTCAATCCTTATATACAAGTTACAATAGTTAAATATGTGTTGACCTTCATAGGATAAATCCTATTTACAAAATGGACCCATGTGAGGATGCACACAACACCTCTTACAATGTTTTTGATATTAAGGAAAACAAGTTTTGAAGGGACCTAAAAACCTTTACAAGAAGGTCACTAAAGATATACAAAGATAGCCCACTGAGATGAAATAGATCTAGACCTTAATGGAGATTTTTCCAATAGGCTCCCACAACCTGGATCAAAACTCGGGCAAAGCCCCAAGAGAAACTAGCCAAAAGAAAATCCTAAAAATTTAGGATTTTCCTTTAGCCCCCTTCTGATAGGATCAAAGGGTCATGTCAAAAGAATGCAAAGATCACTTAGAATATTTTTGTTTAACCTTGATCCATCCTTCTTCAACCATAGCGGCAGATTTCTACCAAACCAATGAGTCCAAATTAGAAGAAACAAAGCCTCCAGAGGGGGCAGAAGCCTTCCCTAAGGTAGCAAGAGGAGATCTAGAGCTAGGGAGAGGGACAGAGCCTATAGAAGGACTAGCAGGGATGTACACAGAGGTAGACCCTATTAAAGAACTAGGAGGAATAGAGTTAGCTCCAATAGCCAAGGAGGACAACCCAGATGTGGGGGGAACCCTCAGACAAGCTGAAGGAGGGACAATAGCACCCACAATAGCTCCAATAGAAGAAGCGAGATGAAGGGGAGAAGACACATGGCCATCCTGGTCCACCACTTGCAAAAAATTTTGATGAGAGGACACCTTCTCCACCATATAGTGCTGAGAAGAGACACCCTACCACCAGGAAGAAGTCTTTTTAAATTTTTGATGCTCGCATTGGCCCGAAGAATGACCTATCTTGAAGCACCTCCTGAATCTGAAGGGGAGGCCTTCATAATCCAAGTGTTGAATCTAACATCAGCCACCAGGGGTAATGAGTTTGATCTCAAAAGGAAGGCCTTTTGAAGTATCTAAATCCTCTAGGATGTGGGCATAAGTCGAGTGAAGCAAATCAGAAGATTGCTCATCTACCAAAATAAAATCACCTAATGCATCCACCATAGTTTCAAGAAGAGAATCAACCTAGTGATGGAGGGGAAGATTAGGAAGTCTTACCTAGATGAGAATTTTATTAAACTCTTCAAAGGATGGGGAGAAGTCAAGATGCCAAGGTTTTAGCATCAACATGAAGCGGTTGTCTGAGCTGAAAAAGGTTTCAAAAAGGATAGTCTTTCAATCCACTACATTTTCAAATTTAGCAATAAAAAAACCCCTAGCCATAGGAAAAATATGGATTTAACCAGAGATAAGGGGCTCCTAGTGCTTGGTAATCCAAGAATGTAGATCTAACAAGCTAGGCCAATGACCCTTGAATTTGCATATCAGTCCATGAGAAGAGAAATCAGATTCGATGGCATTGATCTCTGATTTAGTCTCCTCTAATTCAATAGCTATATATCTACATAACGGGAAGGCACTAAAAATAGACTTCCCCTTAGTAGGATGAGGTGAAGGCATGGGAAGCTACTGAGTGAAACCAAAAGTAGTGAGGGCTTCAAGACCCTGCAAGAGAGCCTCCATGGAAATTTGAGTAGGAGATACATTTACAGATGCCTACTTAGCTGGATCTCTAGGGGAAACAAAGGTGCCTAGGGCAGCACCTACAACTACAATAGTGGAAAAAGAAACAATAGCAGTAGTAGAGGACCCAAAAATAGTGACATCGGGGCCTACAGGAGCCAAGGAGCTGGAACACGGGAGGCCTGTAGGGTCCAATGGGTAGGAGCCTACAACTGTGTCTGTAGCAAAAGGAATGATAGCTGTAGAATGGGCAAGACACTTCATTTCAAAAATTTAGAACATAGTAATTACATCATATTAGTTATATTAATTAATCATATATTAATTAATCATTTAGATATGTTGATTAAGCTCACACATCACATTATTTTAAATGTGTTCCAAGTTGGCCTCCAAATAGGTCTTCTCTAATACACATGCCATAGATGATGTTACCTGTGCTATCACAACTCCATATGATCACAATAATCTCTCTAGCTAGTGTCCAACATGAACCTATCCTCACACATCATAACTCAAACAACCATGAGTTCTATCTACAAAGTTATGCAATCAATTATGTGAAAAACATAGTTTCTATCTCTTGAAAAACTATTACTAGTAAACACGTCATAACTTTGTCTGATCAACTCATAAGTATGTGTGATCATGGTTGGTGACCATAGACATCATTAGGAGCCTTATTTTAAGAGCTCACATACTAATTCATTGTACAGTGTCTGTACAATTCTCTGGAACTTGTTATGCAAGCTTCTAAACAGCTAGTGAATAACATATGTTTCAATCAATGAAAAACTCTTTATGATGAATGCAACATACAAGCATTGTAGCATGCCTCCAAAATTACAAGGATACTTCCCCATAGAAATGCCATCAGCATTCATTCTAACAATCTCCCCCTTTGGCATTGATGGCAGCATAGATTAAACACATCTAAGTTCCAAATATGCTAAAACATGCCTATATTGTATCTACATTAGAATCTTTTCAAATCCTCTTCATCAATCATCAAGTCCTCCAAAGGATGATCCTCTCCTCTCATAATATTTTTAATGTATCATTGTCTCCCCCATTGACATCAATGTCAAAGGTGTTATTGTGTTTCCAAGAGTTCTTAGTAACTCAACTTAAATACATATACTCCCCCATAGGATAAATATCAAGCATGTAGTCCAGAGAATGAAATAGCACTATGATATTTATGGACTAATGTGATTCCTACATTAATTACTCAAGAGTAGGTTGGGGCATGACCCCTAGTATACCTCTCAAATACTCAAATCTATCCTTAGGTAGAGGTTTTGTGAAAATGTCTTCTATTTTCTCCTTTGTATTCACATATTCTAATTTTACTTCTTACTCTACTACTTTATCTCTCAAGAAGTGATACTTTATTGCTATATGTTTTGTTTTTAAATACATAACAAGTTTCTTTGACATATTTATTGTGCTAGTATTGTCACAATGGATAGTGACTGAATCTTTAAGACATACTCCAATATCCTTCAAAATTTGCTTCATCTATATGATCTATGTACAATTGATTGTTGATGCAACATATTATGATTCTATTGTAAACTGAGCAATGCAATCCCGCTTCTTGCTAAGCCAAGAGATCAATCTTTTTCCAAGGAAGAATGCTTCTCCACTAGTACTTTTTATGTCATCTACATTCTCTTCCCAATCAACATTAGTAAAAACATGAAATGTAAAGTCATGTGATCTATCATACCATAGACCAAACTCAATTGTGCCCTTTAGATACCTTAATATCCTTTTTACTGCCATAAGATGAGATTCTTTAGGATCTGCTTGAAATCTTGCAACAATTCCAACAACATTAGCAATATCAATTCTAGTGTATGTCAAATATTGAAGACCTCTGATAATTGCTCTATACCTTGTCTGAGGTGTACATTATTTGCTTCATCTTCCAAAGATAACTTGGTTCCAGTTACCATAGGAGTTCCAATAGGATTACTATTATCCATGTCAAAAAATTTCAATAGTTTTTTAAGATATTTGGTTTGATATATGAATATCCCTTCTTTACTTTGACTGATCTGCAATCCAAAGAAGAATTTCATCTCCCCAATCATAGACATTTCAAATTCACTTTTCATCTCATCTGCAAACTTGTTACTCATTTCATCATTTCCTCCAAAGATAATATCATCAACAAAGACTTTAACAATCAACATCCTTCTTCAGTGATTCTTAGGAAAAAAAAAATAGAGATATTATCAATGATGGGACACCAACCCATCTCCCTCGTCAAAGAGAAATCAGCTACCAGATAGACTTCATACCAGGGGCATCTTTACCTAACAAAGCAGCAAATAAAATGACACCAGACTAACTCAAAGAGATTACAAGGTAGATTCAAGAGCTAGTTGATCAAGGGATAATTAGAAAGAACATCAGTCCATGTGTTTTCCCAGTGGTCTTGGCACCAAAGAAAGGAGGTAAATAGAGATTATGCACTGATTCTAGAGTAATAAATACGATAACTATTCAGTATAGATTTCTTATTCCTAGAATAGAACACCTTGTAGATTGTCTTGGAGGGTCTATGTACTTCACTAAAATTTATCTTAAGAGTGGATACCATAAAATTAGGATGAAAGAGGGGGATGAATGGAATTTAGCCTTTAAAACCATAGAAGGTCTTTATGAATTGTTAGTTATGCCCTTTGGGCTCACAAATGCACCTAGTACATTCATGAGATTAATGAATGAAGTCCTAAAAGATTACATAGGAAGGTTTTTGGTGGTGTACTTAGATGATATCCTCATCTTTAGTAAGACCAAGGAGGAACACATGAAATGCCTAGAATTTGTCTTAAGAAGATTGCATGAGGAGAAGCTAGCCATTAACCTAGAAAAGAGTGAATTCTTGAAGCAAGAACTAGTCTATCAAGGCTTTTTGGTATCCCAAGGTGATTTGAAAATGGACCTAAGTAAAGTAGAATCCATTATAAATTGGACCACTCTTATTTATATGTGCATACAAACTATTCATCGAGTCATCCTATAACTAATTATATACATCACTTCCAAATGAACTAGCTCAAGTGTGTTTACATATAATCATAATAACATGTCTATGACTTTAATACAATAGGTGCATACCCTTTACAAAACAATATTACACATGCTAACCAAAATACAAATAGTTAGCTCCACGCTCTATCCTGTTCTGCCAGTTACTGTCTGTGCCACTTCATCTGACTGTAACTTCCTCATACTAACTCATATCATCATGCACTCTTAGACTTAGCATGAATACATACTTAGAATCTTATCTTCAAGGGAATATGTGATAATTTTTTCATACACACATGTGTTGATGCTCTGTTCACTTGGTGATCTACTATCTATCCAGTCTTCCATACTTAGCCATATTTCTAATCTTCTACATAATGCGCTGACTCTAAAACTTCATATGACTTTTTTGCCATAATGAAAACACTAAATATAGTCATATACTTCAATATAGTCAACTTTCCAACACTTATATGATATCCTCATCTTTAGTAAGACCAAGTAGGAACACATGAAATGCCTAGAATTTATCTTGAGAAGGTTGCATGAGGAGAAGCTCACCATTAACTTAGAAAAGAGTGAATTCTTGAAGCAAGAACTAGTCTATCTTGGATTTTTAGTATCCCAAGGTGATTTGGAAATGGATCTAAGTAAAGTAGAAGCCATTCTAAATGGGCCACTCCTAAAATAGAGACCGATGTGAGGAGCTTTCATGTGATAGCTTAGTTTTATAAAAATTTCATAAGAGGATTTAGTGATATATTTGCACCTCTACTTGATACAATAAAAGGAGTCAAAACTAAGTTCAAATGGAATAAGGAATGTCATGAAGGATTTGAGAAGCTGGAACAAAGGGTAGAAACATAGCCCATCCTAGTGTTACCAAGGTTTGATAAGCTAGTCATTATGGAATGTGATGCAAACACTATAGCAATGGGAGCAGTCCTCAATTAAGAAGGAAGGTCGGATGCATTTTTTAGTGAAAGGTTGAATGAATTCAAGTCAAGGTACTCTTTAGATGATTTGGAACTCTATGCATTGATTTAAGCTCTTAAAAAGTTGAGGCATATCTATTGCCCAAGGAGTTTATAGTATATACAGATAACCAAGCACTAAGCTACATCAACACCTAAGAAAAGTTAAGTCATATGCATATTAAGTGGATGGAGTTTCTCTAAGCCTATACTTTTATTATTAAGCACAAGAAAGGCCTAAATAATAAGGTTGTAGATGCACTTAGTTGTAGGTTGCTGACTGTCCAAGAGATTCAACTTCAAAGCATTGGCATAGAAGGATTTAAGGAACTCTACAAGGAAGATGAAGACTTCTCAAGGGCATATAAGGTATGTGATGAATTTGAGAATCACTTTCATAGTGAAATTTCTAAATATACCTTGCAAAAATGGATTTTTGTTTAAGGGTAACCATCTATGTGTACCCAAGGGATCTATGCGGGAGAACCTTATACAAGAAAAGCACAATAGGAGCCTTCGTAGACATTTTGGTTTGAACAAAACATTGGATTTAGTGCAAAGGTTTTACCATTGCCCAAAGATGCTAAGAGATGTTAGGAAATATGTGGAGCAATGTGTAGTATGCCAAAAAGTGAAGGGCACATCTTCCAATGCAGGGTCATACTAGCCTTTACCATTTCCAACTAGACCATGGGAATGCCTTAGCATGGATTTTATAGTAGGTCTACCAAGGACAACTATTGGCTTTGACAATGTTTTTTTAGTGGTGGATAGGTTCAGTAAAATGAGCCACTATATACCTTACAAAACAACACATGATGCCAACTATATTGCTCATCTTTTCTTCAAAGAGGTGGTGATGATTCATGGCCTACCAATTAGCATTGTGTTAGACAGAGATGTGAAGTTTATGGGACACTTTTGGAAGACCCTGTGGAAGAGGTTGGGTACAAACCTTGCATTTGGTTCAGCTTATCATCCTCAAATGGTTGGATAAATAGAGGTGATAAATAGAGTACTTGGAAGTCTTTTGAGATGTCTCACAAAGGAGTATGGGAAAATGTGGGACCAAGCAATGCCATAAGCTGAATTTTCTTACAACAATAGTGCAAATAGATCCATCAGGAAGAGTCTATTTGAGGTAGTGCATGGCATCCACCCAAGATGTGTGTGTGAAATTTAGGAGTTGGGTAACCAAGGATGAGTGAGTGGTCATGCTGATGACTTTCCTCAATCTATGCAAGAAGTCCATGAACAAGTAAGGACATTAGTAGAAGCTAACCAAAAGCTTAAAGATAGAGTGGATGAAAGAAGAAAGGACTTATAGTTTGAAGTTGGAGATTGGATGATGGCACATCTCAACAATGGTAGACTCAAAAAAGGGATACCCAAAAAACTATAGATGAGAAGGGTAGGACCATGCAAGGTCCAACCAAAATATGGTCCCAATGCCTATAAGATAGGCTTACCAAAGGAGCTAGCTATATCTCCTATCTTTAATGTCCAAGTTATCATTAGATAAAGAGGTCTTGATGTCAAGGAAGAAGAATATAGCCCTAGTCTAGCTACTAATTTAAGGAAACTTAGACTACCTATATAATTGAAGCCTCTAGCTAAGAAGATACTAGACTCAAGGGTCAAGAAGAAGACAAGGTATGGTGTCTACATGGAATACCTCATTAAGTGGAAGCAGCAATAAGAATTAGAGGCTACTTGGGTAGTAGAGAATAGTTTCAAGAAGATGGGGATCATTTTAGATTTCTTAACCCCTGGTGTCACTTGACTTCTTGTTGCAGGGGGAGAATGGTGCAGGAGCACCTAGGGTCTTTACGATACCCTAGTGAAAATATTTTGGCTTGTAGTGACCTTAGCCAAGTCACTGATTAATAAGGACTCTGAAGAGTCCCAAGTGAGTGTGTGATACCTAGAAAGTCTTTTGGATAGTTTTTCCTAGTCTCCCTAATCTACTTAAGTGTTTTTCCAACTAGAGATGAGGGTTGGAAAGTTTTGTAACCTTTTTTTTTTTTTTAATCAAATTTATTGGTGCACTCTACAAAACCAAAAATAGAGCTAAGAGCTTAATTATCCTTGTGCTATGGATTGATTTGAGCCTAGTTGTTGCATGTGAATTTAGTCTTGTGTTTCTAGTTTCATTTTGTGTGTGTATACTTAGGATTAGGTTTTTTTTACTTTGTTTTCCATGAGTCTTTCCTTTGTGACAAGTTCACTGGTCTAGACATGGTTGAGAGACCAAAAATTGCTTTAGCATGAAAACCACTAGTGGGTATTGTACGACCCATTAGAATATGCTATAAAACTATATATATATATATATGGTGTAAACATGAATTTTTATGTACAGGTGCGCAGTGGAGATAATTTTACCATCAAGCCCTAGGCAAGCCATAGTAAGCCCGGCTAGGAAGCTTGACTATTGCAAATAGTGGATAGAAGGATTTGGGGATTGAAAGACTCAATCCAAAGGTGAAGATGCAAAGAATAGTGGTTAAAGACTCTATTATAAAAAGGAGAGGTGTTGAACAATCTTTTGAAGGGAGAAAGAGCCATTTCTCCACTGTGATCAATAATAGGCAATTAGGCCTTAGAAATAGTCACAGTAATAGAAAGGTGTTGTATAGATTCCTTGAGGACTAGAAACCCTAAAAATCCTCAAGATCTTAGAAAAGGGTGTCTAAATATCAACTTTTTTTAGGAACTTGTGTGGTAAGGTGAAGATTTATAGCCCGGAAGGTGTGTTGAAAGACCTAGTTAGGCCTAATTGGGGCTTGTAGCCTTTCTGCCAAACTTTGGTGAGATCGACTATTGAACAAAGGTGTTTGGAGACTTAAGCACCTCAAAACCATTCAAGAATATTTTTTTAGGAGGTCTTCTATCCAATTTCAAAGATATTCAAGTTGAAGGTTTTAGGTGATGGACTTACGAAGATGAGTCCATGGAAGGGAACATGGAGACAGAGTTGGGTTGGTGACTTGGTAGAGACATCTTGGAGAGAGAGGTGATTGTGGAAGAATCCCTCATAGGATTAGGATCTTACAAGAACCCTAAATAGGCTAGGAGAAGGACCTAGTGAAATTCCTAGGGGAAATAGGACTCGAACAAAGAGACCTCCCTACCAGGAACCTAGAGGGTTTAACTAAGAATGATGTAGGTTCTTAGCACTACGCTCATATGGAAAATAGACCTAGCCCAATTTTTGGACCTCTCATGAAGGGTCACGATACTTCCAAAAGGAAGTTTTAGGAAGAACCACTGATCAATGATTGGGAGGTAAATCCTATAATGATGCTCTCCCTCTCAATAAGGAAAGACAGATATAAGACTTCCAGAATGCATAAAAGTGCATTAATTGTCTTCTTTCTCATGTTCTTGTTATTATTTAAAATGAAAGCAGTTATTTTCCTTATACAATTATTCAATTTCATATGAAAGCAATTAAATTTTTTTTTAGTTATATCCATGGTCATTTGCAAGAGAAACATGTTCATTTCTATTTATAATGATAGATACGTGATTTGTTTTCCCGTATGAATTTGTTAGAAATTGTATTAGAATTTCTATTGCTATAGTTTAGCATGTTACAACCAACATGAAAGAATAGTCTAAAGAACAATAATACCAAAATAATATTAGGGAGAGTATTCTTGAAGGAATCACTAAAGTTAACTTTCAAGGAGGTGGCATCAAACAATAGTAAGAACGATATTAGATTGTAGAGAATAAAACAACTGGTTGTGGGTGTAAATTTATAAACAATTGAAGGAGAATGGGTGAATATGATAGCTAATAAGAATAGTGACACACACACAATACAAGCCTATAGAGAAGGAGACACTCAAAGGAGAGCATTACCATAAGATAAGAGTGTTGGTAAATTTCACGAAGTTATTCTTGAAGATCCCATGTGAATAAGCCTTATCGCAATGCCATGATGAGTCTCTTTTTCTTTAAAACTCATTCAACACATATTTTATTTGTATGCAAGTTTAGTTTGAGGAAAATTGATCAATCAAAGAGACTTTTGATGGTGTTCCCAAGCATCTAGGGATTTTTATGACAAGTTTCAACTTTCTGAGAGCATATAGGAGTTGATTTTGGAGCACCTTCAATGAATGAAATAAAAACTAGCAAGGACTTTTTTCTTTAATTTTGCCTTGGAATTTTTGTGGAATGAAACAAGGAAAGATAGCTTTTGGGTGCCAAAAAGAGGTCCAACCAATCAGAATAGGGAAAGAATAGTTGATTTAATATTCTTTAAGTCTTGTCAAATATTCTCACCCCTATTGGGACAAAGAAATAGTCTACCTAGGCTAGTAGTTTTTGGAGTTCCTTTCTAGTTTTAAGATACAATTGCAACTCGACAACTTAGTTGTAAAAAGAAGTTCTCTAAACTCCATTTTCAAGACCTAAAAAATTTTCAAACTTGCATCCATTTGTAAACACTTTTGCTATCAATAAATACAATCTTTTTTCCTTCCCTAATCTACATTTTTTTGTGCAATTATGAGCAATTGATGTGGTTTTAGTGATAGTATATGCAATCCTTAAATTTCATGTCTCATTTTGAAATACCTACATGGATACAAATACACACTTTACATGGGTTATAGGTTGTTATTGATTCTTAAAAATTATTGATTATGAAAAACATTTTATTTTCCTTCTAAAACTATGAACACTTTACCTTTCCTATGAAATACTAATGCATAACTATGTCAAACCCTAAGTTGTGCATAATTTAGCTTACTCATTGCATAAATCATGTCAAAAAAGTAATACATGTTGTAAAGATTTTTTGTATCACCTCCCCTTAGGATTTAAGAGTATTTTTATGTCATTTTCTTCCTCTTTTCTTTATGAAATACAATAGGTTAGAGTAGTTTTGTTGAAAGATCAAGGGAACCAACCATGTTTGGAGATTTATTCCAATCTACAAGCAATCCAAAAGCCTTGGAGTGTTTCTGTATTATCAATTAAAGAGAAAACAATCATTTTCCTCTCTTGAGGGTGCAATTCATCTTTGATAATAGTTTTTAGCACATCTGGTGGGAATGTTTGAGCTAAGTCCTTTATTCACTTTTTTTTCTTGTTGAATTTTTTAACATACCCAACAGCCCTATCACTTTAACTTTTTATATTTAGTGTAAGAAGTTCTTAGAAGATGAATGATAAGAGTTCACAGAAGAGATAGTCTATAATCTTTTTCATATGTGTAATTTTCACCACCTAGGAGAAGAGGAAGAATGTTGTGAAAAAATCCAAGTGTTTCAAAGAACATGGTGTTCACTACATTTCTATAGGATTTCATAAGCAAGGTTACTTCCTGCATACACTCCTCTGAAATGGTCACATTTGATTCCTATGTCTACAACTATCATACAATTTTAGTCTCATCTAATGGATGGAATCCTTTAAATCTTGAACAATATGATGACATCCCCATGGATGCCCTCAAAAGTATTCATTTTTAATGGAGAATATCAAACCACTCCCATTGAGAATATTGTAGATATAGTAAACATGTGTACAATTCATCAAATCCCTACAATGGCTTAGAGGTTTGAGATTGAATTCCATCAACACCTACAATTGGCTAGGAGAGGCCTTATGTAAGCATTTTGAAGAATCCACCAATACATACAATCTAAATTTAAATTGCAATTGCAAATCTAGACTCTAGTCTAGATACATCTTGGCAATGCTCTATAGCTTCACTCGATGCATGACAAGCTACTCTACTATTCTTGAATAACCAAAACAAGAGTCTCAGCTCACATGTTATCTTCTCTTCTACTACTACTACTAACACATTCTCCCCATTCTACTAACTAAACAACCTAAGCTCCAAATATATAGCCAACAAAGCCACAAGTCAGCTAGTCAAGTATTTAATTACAATATAGGTCCACTTAGGAGGAGAAACCAAAACTAAAGCTAGAAATAAAAAAATATGATGCAAAGTTACATTTAGGTCCACACATGACCCAAGAATAGATCCCCAACCATGTAAGATCCAATTTCCTTGACAGAACTACACAAGATGAAATACCACATGTTTCATGAGTGAAACTAGCAGAAAATAAATGCCCAAGGAAAATTGCGATAACTTCCAGATCCAAATGAATTAGGACATGCACCCTTAGGAGAATGCTCAAGATTAGGTCCACATCACTTCATTAACTTCACAAAGCAAGAAACCAATAGCAACATTGGTGACAAAACAAACATCAAACTGGTACAGGAAACAAGAAATACTTTTGGTGATGGAAGAATTTTCAAGACCCAAGATGCTCCTGCATCAGTACAATACATCAATATGATCAGAATACTTGAGAGTTAATGCAACCCTTAGATTATCCAAACCTTGCAACTTCAAGTTACATTTGAAATGGTCCCATTTGAATCTTTTCAAATCCTCTTCATCAATCATCAAGTCCTCCAAAGGATAATCCTCTCCTCTCATACTATTTTTCATGTGTCATTCTCTCCCCCATTGACATCAATGTCAAAGGTGTTATTGTGTTTCCAAGAGTTCTTAGTAACTCAACTTAAACACATATGTAGATCTCTATAGTTTTTTTTACTATTAGTGACCCACACTTAGTCATTTATCCAGGCATTGATGGTCGGTCATCACTATCATCAAGTCATTATGTAATGTATACTTACCGAGCAGTAGTACTGCCGAGTAAACTTATGGTCACTCTGTATTTTTGTATTATGCCGATTCTAAGTTTTTTTGAGTCATATATGCAATGATTACCAAGTGATAGAGATATCAACACATGTCGAGTATAGTGAATTTTGAGTATCAAGAACTACATTTTCCAAGTTAGCCAGGAATGACATGTGAGTTTGTTATGGCACATTAATTGAGGTAAATCATTTTGGGTGACATTCATGTTTTGTATTTTGTTTGTTGAGATAATTACGGAGGTGATTACACATCTATTTTACAATCAATGATCCCTATGTAATACTTAGAGCCAATTATAATTTAGTAAGGCTTAAGTGGCAAAAGGAATTAATATGAACTGTAGATCTTGAATCATGAAGATGTTTTGTCAATTATATAAGGTAAAGATCTAAGCCCTAAAAGAAGAAAGAGTGGAAAAGATAGTGTGGACAAGAGAATGCTAAGGGTATGAAGGAATGAGAAAATAGGCACATTCAGAGTAGTGAAGCATTCAGACAGAGTTTAGTGACTGAGCTAAGAAGTGAAAGAATGGAATAGAGATAAATCTGATAGAAGAGATCAATTCAATATAGTAAATAGAAGATATGTAATTTGCATACAGTGCAAACTGAAAGATCAGGTACTAAGAAATTCTAATTAGTGTATTAGGGTAAATCTCTTAACCGAGTAGTCCTAAAAGACTTTTTGTAATCTCTTAACCGAGTTCTTACTTTGTTGTAAGTTTCAAATCCTTTAGCAAGGTAGACTATATAAGTCTTTTAGCTCTTAACAGGGCATACCCCTCATAGGGTAGATCATGTTTTGATCATATTTTGTAAGCCCTAATAGGAAAATTTATTACTATAGTAGTGAATATTTGTGGGTGTCATCCCCACCCTAATTTTACCTTTCAAGGGTTTCCAAGTAACCAAAATCATTGTGTTATGAGTACTTTCTTGGATGCTGCTTAATATGTTAGTTATTTTGTTTGATCAAATAATGTTGATGCTATGCAAATATTTTACACATATCAAAATGGTTTATTAGGTGATATCTGATTCACCCCCCCCCCCTCTTAGTATCACATTTCCCAACTATATTTCCAACAATTGGTATCAAAGCTACAAGGTTTCTCATAGAAAGTCTAACCAATTGAAGAAAAAGATCTTGAGATGGAAATCTATAAGCTAGGAAAGGTCATAGAGAATCAAAAGATTGATGTACAGCTGGCATTACAACAACTAGAAGTAGCCAGAGGCGAATTGAAGAAATGCTTGAGAAGAAGGAGAGAAATTGCTATTCAACAAAATGAGTCACAATATCAAGAAGAAGATACCACTGGACTATTTGATAATGGAAACTCTATAGAAAGAGAAAAAGCTATAAAAGAGCTACTAGAAAAAAATACCATACTGAATGATGACATCAGGAATCTAAGGAGAGAACATGAAATTCAATCTATCAGACTTTGTGAAGTATTTGAACAAAAAAAGAAAGCTGAAGATGATAAGACAATGGCAAAAGAAGAGAAAAGATTAATTGCAATAAGACTAGATGAAAGGACAAGTGACATGCAAAGGTTGACTAATAATCAACTAGACATGGTAAATCAACTATACCTGGTTAATCAAGAGTTTGGCAGGAAAGATATGGAAATCAACCAACTAAGGTCTGAAAATGATCAATTAAGGAATGAGCTAAGATCTGGAAAGCTAATCAATGAAAGGATGAATAAACCCAATGAAGCTGCAAAATATTTTGAAGAACTATTAAGGTCACCTAGAAGATCTGGTGATAGATCTAGACTTGGACTAAATGAACATGCATCATCCACTGAAGAAGGAGAGTCATCAAAGAATGGAGAGTAGAAGAATGCAAAACCAAAGAATACCAACCCACATGCCATCACTATGGAAAACTAGGACATACAACCAACATATGCAGAAGCAAACATGGTAAGTTTGATCCTAAACCTAAGTTCAATGAACATTGTTTTAACTATAAGAAACCTGGACATCAGGCACATGAATGTAGGTCTAAGGTAAATAATCCACCTACCTCACCTAAGTTTCAAGGTAATTGTTTCAACTATTAGAGGTATGGGCATAAAGCATTTGAATGTAGATCTAAACCTAGATGGTCATCAAAAGAACAGACTAAGTCACCTATGAAGAATAACTCATATAATCAGGATTATAATACTTGGTACAATTGTCATTACTGTGGAAAATATGGACACATTGGAGAAAATTGTATGAAGACTTATTTCATAGGCAAATCTAGAAGCTGGATGAATGGAAGCATGGTATGATACATGTGTAATAAGATAGGTCACCTGAAGAAAGATTTTAGATCACATATGTCAAGAAATGATTAGAATAAGAATGAAGATATCCATGAGAAATTGAAAAATCAGATGGACAAGACATGGAAGAAGAAAGAAGAAGAAAGGACAAGTGAAGCTAGTACATCTGAGGTCACCCAATCTAATGGATCAGGTGATCACACTTCTTCTAATTAAGCATAGAAGGTATGTTTGGAACTGAATCTTACAAATCTTTATTTTACATTAGTTCCTAACATAAAGTTGAGTAAAAGTCCATATCTACATAAATAAAGATGTATTAGGACATGTTTGAGTGAAATAGAAAATTTTAGTTTTTGAATGTCAGGCATCAGTGTCTTGACCAAGTTATCAATCTTTATCAAGCACCTATTATGTCTGAGATGCTATATACATCGAGCTCTGTTGCAACGGTTATATTGATCAAGCTTGTGTTAGCCGAGGTTAACATGAGTTTTCTGAGATAGCTGTATTCCACTTAGAAAATTTTGTACAGAGCATTTATGAGGCCCTAATTCTACTTTTTGGAATCTATAAAGCAGAAAGTTGCCACCTATTTCATTTCATCAAGAGAATTGAGATTTCTTTGAGCGATTCAAAGTGTGAGCAACCAGTTTGTCTAAGGCAATTCTAAATATTTTTAGCGTCCCATCGGCAAAAATCATCTACAGGATACCTAAGAGAAAGGTACATTACCAAGCAAACATTTCTTTTCAAAAATTTTAAATTAAAATGGTATCATCATCATTTGTTGCAATGAAGAAACAAGGGATGGAAGTTTTCAATGCATAATTGGTGAGAAATGAAGTTTGCAAGCCACAGACATTTAGGGCAATTTCAGAAACCACAATTAAAGGAGATTTGACCGAAGCCCTATCCTGAATTCTAGAGAATGTGTTGATAATGAATGATATTAGGTCCTATTACATGTGCAAAATCAGAGATTACAAGATCAAGGAGGCATATGACAAATTATGTGTTAATGGAGTGTTGAAGTCAGAGTATAAATTGGTTGCCGAACAAGGGTTAGTGCATGCCCTAGATTTCCTAAACAATTTCAAAGTTGAATGGATTAAGATAGTATTGAGTCGAGTACATGATATGCAACTATGGATGGAAGATGGAATCATGAAGATAACAAAGGAAATGATCCACTGAGTTACTAGATACCCTATGATTCAAGGAAAAAGGACAATTAAGTGTTCAAGCAAAGAAGACATTCAAGAAAAACACACATGCAGTATGGAATAAGCGTGGAATGATGATCTCCACCATCAGTGATCCAGAGATTGACTTTTTTGTTAGGGTTATCTCACACAAATTCTACCAATCCAATCGGTTGGATAGCGTCTCCTATATGGTAGTGGACCAGGCATGGAAAATTATTAAGAAAGGACACATGTATGATCTTTCCAAGCTCTAAATGACTCATCTTGCTAAGAGCCTTAACTCAATTCAAATTGTAAAGAATTCAATGTTTAAGTTTGGCTCTTTTCTAATCTATCTATTCTTTTATGTACAAAAGTGTTTTCCTACACATGGAGGTGTGATGTGGGATAAGAAGAGACACATTACTATTCAAATCAATGAGTTCATAGGTTAGATAGGAGATAGTTTTAATGGTGTGATGAACAATTATTTTGTTGAATTCAAGAAGAAAATGAGAAAGAGGAGTAGAGTCCCTGTGTCATTAGTTGAGAAGTGTAGCAAGGATATATGTTTTCTTGTGGACACAGACTTCACTTATGCACAAGCAGTCTTGCCTAGGGTTTCATGGCTGATGCCATTACCCTATGAAGTTAACATAGATGAAGCTACTGTTGCTATTACATCCCTCTTAGCTGATGAAATTGATATAAAATCACCCTACTTTGGTACATACAATGAAGCCAAATCTAAAATCACTATAGGTTTGATGGCTACCACTGTAGAAAGAAAGAGAAAGAAAATATTAAAGAATTTGGAGAAATATGTGGAAGAAATGGAAAAGGATGCACCACTAGAATTGACCCAAGGACTAGGAGAGGATGAACCAAGTGAGTCTAGTAATAGTGATGAGGAAGAAGAAGAGGATAAAGTAGAAAAGAAGAAAGGTAAGAAACTAGTAATTGTCGAGCCCCCAACCAAGGAAAGAATACTAAAACCTAAAGTGTCATCGACACTTGTGTTGAGGTCTAGAACAAGGGGAGCAGCTGCTAAGACTCCAAAGAAATCCCCTGCATCTGGTAAACAAAAACCTATACAGACTAAGGTAGTGCCAAGTAAGGTTAACAAAAGGCCAAGAAGGAAACTTCTTTTGGAACAAGAAGATGATGAAGAAACAAAAAGTGATGAAGAGGTAAAGAAGAAGGTTGCATTGCAGGATGTCAAACCTAATATGGATGAAATATGTCACAAGATCAAAAGCTCTGCAGGAGTGGAAGACTTGAAAGGATTAAAATTTGGAAGTTTGAGTATTGGAGACAAAGAAAAGGTTAAAGATGCTATTCTTGAAATGCTATGTGCTTTCAAGATGTTACCTATTCAGTTGGAGAACCGAATGCCTAAGGAGTTATGCAACATGGTAGCATAAAAATGGGAGTATGCTCTTAACATAGAAAAAAAAATAAGAAAGAGCACCCTAGCACAAGTAGAATCAAGTCTCACCCTTGCCAACATAAGACAAATTGTGGAACAATACCGAGCTAACTTTGATCCTAAACTTAGAGCTTATTTAATCCTTCAACACAAGGTTGAGGATGTTGTACAAGATAGTGTCAAGATTTGGAGGATAGGGTTTGGTTTGTTGGTTGACAAAGATGAAGACAAAGGTGCTAGTACATCTAAGGATGTTGAGCCTACTACTGAACTAAATGTAATGGAATCACCCATTCCAGAGACTGAAGCTCCTAAGGTAGAAGAAATTCAACAAAAATCTAAAGTACACATTGTTGATATAACAGAAGAAAGCCCAGTCAAGGATCAGGTATTGACTGAGGAAGATATACAGGCTGAGGTAGAAAAAGATACATCTTTGCTAGGCAGTAATACAGTACTTTTGCAAGTCAAAGATTATCTGACAATTGATGGGACATCAACTATTAATAGTACCCCCGCCAAACTTGCAGTTGTTACAGTTGACATGTTAGTATGTACAAGCACTACCGAGGAATGAAATAAGTTAGCACCAGCAAATCAACCCACATCTGTCGAGGAGTTACAAGGACACCAAGAAGAGAATTTTGAAGAAAAAGCTAATAGTCCTCATGTGGAGGATAAGGGAACAGGAGAAAAATAAGTCAAAGACAAAGCTATTGAGGTACAGGAGCCTATAGAATAAGAGGCAATACAAGCTCTTGTACAGATGTCGAGTGGGAGCACACCGAAGAAGGCACTGAAGAAGAAAATGGATGTCTTTTCCCCAGAGATAACCATTGACAAAGTTATTGTTATTCCTAAATGGGATTTTGATAACTTATCTTATGAACATAAGCAAATATTGAAAGATTTATTGACTAGGAAAAGAAAACAGGAAGAACTGAGAAGAGAACATCAGTAGAAACAAGTTCTGTATGAAATTAAAGATATATTTAATGATGTTTTTGAGTTGTCAGATGTAAATAGTTCTGCTCCTATATTGGAAAAACATGTACATATTGTTCAAAAAGTAAATAATGAAGCAAGTAGCACCAGTGAGAAGCTATTTGAGTGGTCAGAGAGAAAGTTGAAGACCAAAATGCTAGAAAAAGTATCTATCGAGATTGCAGTGAAATAGGTCGCACTTTCCACTTTGGTAGCAGAGACCAAAGAAGTAGTTGTGAATGCATAATCTCTAGTTTCCAAACTTTTCAATGTAGAACAATTCACTAAGGATAACCAAGGACTAGTTGACAAACTACAACAAGAACTCAAATCCACCAGTCAGTCCTTAAGCCAAGATGCAGAAAATAGTTCAAAACATTATGCCAAGCTTATGCATACATAAGGAAGGATAGCTGAGCTGATGGCCAATGATGGAAAGATAAGATCATGACTACTTTCTATGAAAACAATTTTGACACCTCACCTAGAGGCCATACAGAGAAAGTTAGTCAAGGCTAAGGACTTAACCCAAAAAGATCCAAATCTATCTATAGATGAGAACCTAATTAGTCTAGCTATCGAGCTAGAAGTACAGTCAGAAGTTTTAAATGTTGCTACAATTGGATGGGAAATTGCACTACACATGGTTATGGTGTTGCATAAACCATTTATAGAGATATACTTTCAGATTCCTACCCCATAAGAGATTTTTCATGCCAAAAACAAGGGGGAAATGAAATGAAATGACATGACAAAAAGGAAGGTAACAAAATTTTGAATGTATATATCTTAGGTGGATTATTCTACTAATACTAAATACTTTCGTAATTATTAGTACAATGTCATGATAAAGTGTTTTTGCCACTAATGTCAAAGGGGGAGATCATAGATCTCTATAGTTTTGTTGACTATTAGTGACCCACACTTAGTCATTTATCTAGGCATTAATGGTCAGTCATCACTGTGACCAAGTCATTATGTAAAGGGCAAATTATGTAATGTATACTTACTGAGCAGTAGTACTATCAAGTAAACTTATGGTCACTATGTATTTTTGTATTATGTTGAGTCTAAGTTTTTCTGAGTAATATATGCAATGATTACCGAGTGACAGAGATATCAACATATGTTGAGTACAGTGAATGTCGAGTATTAGGAACTACAATTGCCGAGTTATCCAGGAATGACATGTGAGTTTGTTATGGCACATTGATCAAGGTAAATCATTTTGGGAAACATTCATGTTTCTTATTTTGTTTGTTGAGGTAATTACAGAGGTGATTACGCATCTATTTTACAACCATTGATCCCTATGTAATACTTAGAGCCAATCAAAATTTACTAAGGTTTAAGTGGAAAAAGGAATTAATCTGAATTGTAGATCTTGAATCATAAAGATGTTTTGTCAATTATATAAGGTTAAGATCTAAATACTAAAAGAAGCAAGAGTGGAAAAGATAGCATGAAAGAGAGAATGCTAAGGGTATGAAGGAATAAGTAGATAGGCACATTTAGAGTAGTGAAGCATTCAGATAGAATTCAATGACTGAGCTAAGCAGTGAAAGAACATAATAGAGATAAATTTGATAGAAGAGATCAATACAATCCAGTAAAGAGAAGATCAATAATTTGCATACAGTGCAAACTGAAAGATCAGGTACCAAGACATTCTAACTAGTGTATCAGGGTAAATCTCTTAATTGAGTAGTCCTAACAGACCTTTTGTAATCTCTTAACTGAGTGCTCACATTGTTGTAAGTTTCAAATCCTTTACCAAGGTAGACTGTATAAGTCTTTTAGCTCTTAATAGTGAAAACCCCTTATAGGGTAGATCATGTTTTGATCAAATTTTGTAAGCTCTAACAGGAAAATTTATTACTATAGTAGTGAAGATTTGTGGGTGTCATCCCCACCCCATTTTTACCTTTCAAGGGTTTCTGGGTAACCAAAATCATTATGTTATGAGTACTTTCATGGATGTTCCCTAATATGTTAGTTATTTTGTTTGATCAAATAATGTTGATGCTATGCAAATGTTTTACACATATCAAAATGGTTTAGTAGGTGATATCTGATTCACACCCCCCCCCCCCCTCTCAATATCACATTTCTGAACTATATTTCCAACAACATATACTCCCCCATAGGAGAAATATCAAACATGTAGTCAAGAGAATGAGATAGCACTCTGATATTTATGGACTAATGCAATTCCTGCATTAATTACTCAAGAGTAGGCTAGTGCATGACCCCTAGCATACCTCTCAAATACTCAAATGTGTCCTTAGGTAGAGGTTTTGTGAAAATGTCTTTTATTTTCTCTTTTGTATTCACATATTCTAATTTTACTTCTTACTCTACTACTTTATCTCTCAAGAAGTGATACTTTATTGCTATATGTTTTGTTTTTAAATACATAATAGGTTTCTTTGACATATTTATCATGCTAGTATTGTCACAATGGATAGTGACTAAATATTTAAGACATACTCCAATATCCTTCAAAATTTTCTTAATCTATATGATCTGTGTACAATTGATTGCTGATGCAACATATTCTGATTCTGTTGTAAATTGAGTAATGCAGTCCTGCTTCTTACTAAGCCAAGAGTCCAATCAATTTCCAAGGAAGAATGCTCCTCCACTGGTACTTTTTATGTCATATACATTCTCTTCCCAATCAACATCAGTGAAAACATGAAATGTAAATTCATGTGATCTATCATACCATAGACCAAACTCAATTGTGCCCTTTAGATAACTTAATATCCTTTTTACTGCGATAAGATGAGATTCTTTAGGATCTTCTTGAAATATTGTAACACTTATAACAACATTAGAAATATCAATTCTAGTGTGTGTTAGATAGTGAAGACCTCTAATAATTAATATATACCTTGTCTCAGTTGTACATTCTTTTCTTCATCTTCCAAAGATAACTTGGTTCCAATTATCGTAGGGGTTCCAATAGGTTTACTATTATCCATGTCAAACTTTTTCAATAGTTTTACTAAGATATTTGGTGTGAGATATGAATATCCCTTCTTTACTTTGACTGATCTGCAATCCAAGGAATAATTTCATCTCCCCAATCATAGACATTTCAAATTCACTTTTCATCTCATCTGCAAACTTGTTACTCATTTCATCATTTCCTCCAAAGATAATATCATCAACAAAGACTTCAACAATAAACATACCTTATTCAGTGATTCTTAGGAAAAAATTGTTTAGAGATATTATCAATGATGGGACACCGACCATTCTCCATCCTCAAAGAGAAATCAGCCACCAGATAGACTTCATACCAGGGGCATCTTTACCTAACAAAGAAGCATATAAAATGACACCAAACCAAAACAAGGAGATTTAAAAGTAGATTCAAGAGCTACTTGATCAAGGGATAATTAGAAAGAGCATCAATCCATGTGTTGTCCCAGTAGTCTTGGCACCAAAAAAATGAGGTAAATTAAGATTATGCACTGATTCTAGGGCAATAAATAGGATAACTATTACGTATAGATTTATTATTACTAGAATATAATACCTTGTATATTATCTTGGAGGGTCTAGGTACTTCACTAAAATTGATCTTAAGAGTGGGTACCATAAAATTAGGATGAAATAGGGGGATGAATGGAAGTCTACCTTTAAAACCACAAAAGGTCTTTATGAATGGTTAGTTATGCCCTTTGAGCTCACAAATGCACCTAGTACATTCATGAGATTAATGAATGAAGTCCTAAAAGATTACATAAGAAGATTTTTGGTTGTGTACTTAGTGTTAGGAATGGGAACACTGAGAGGGGGGGTGAATTAGTGTTCAATACTTTATTACTTTTTCTACTATCTTGAAACTTAACTTAATTGTTTAGTTACTGAAATGAACATTAATGCAAGTAAGATAAACATTCATAATACATGACACCAAATATGATTACGGGGAAACCCAAATAGGTAAAAACTCTAGTGGTAATTAACACCCACTAAGAACTGCACTAGTGTTTTATGATCCCTATTAGAAGATCTTGCAACCTTGTGAGGAGTTATTATTTACAATGCTTTTAGTACAGTGACCTGGTCAAGGGTCAGACCCTGTTAGGAGTCTTTTAAAATTAACCCTATTAGGGGTGGGGACACACTGTCCTAGAGCTCATTTCTCAAGTCATGAAGGCTACAACCTTCTAGATATCAGATACACACTATATCTACAAGGTGAATTGATGTTGTGACACTGCTTGTTTGATTAGTTCCTTTTGAGAACTGATGCTTTAACCTCTTGTAAAGCTCTACCATATTCTATTTTCTCTTTTCATACTTCTTCTCTGGTTATATGATCTATATTTCTCATGTCATGTATAATTACAAGGATGCATGTCTTATTTATATGCGCATACAAAACTCTTCATCAAGTCATCCTATAACTAGTTATATACAATGCCTCCAAATGAATTGGCTCAATCATGTTTACATATAATCATAATAACATTTCTATGACTTAAATATAATAGTTTCATAGCCTTTACAAAATAATATTACAATTGCTAACCAAAATATAAACAGTCAGCTCCATGCTCTATCCTATTATGTCCCTTACTGTCTGTGCCACTTCATCTGACTGTAACTTCCTCATACTGACTCATATCATCATGCTCTCTTAGACTTAGAATGAATACATACTTAGAATATTACCTTTAAGGGTGCATTTCATAATTCTTTTATACACACGTGCGCTTATGCTCTGTTCACCTGGTACTCTACGATCTATCCAATCTTCCATACTTAGCCATATTTCTGATCTTCTACATAATGTGCTAACTCCAAAACATCATACGACTTTGTTGCCATAATGAAAGCACTAAATATAGTCATATACTTCAATATAGTTAACTTTGCAATAATCTCACCCTTTGGCATTATTGGCGAGAAAGGAATATGGTGAAGTTACTAACTGTATCCTTATACAAAATTTTCTAATACATACTCTAACTTATATCTCGCCTTATGTACTATACTTTTCTTTACATCATTTACAAGGCTCCATATTATTCCTTCTACATATTATACTCCCCCTTTGACATTAATGACAAAGGTTCTCAAAAAATGTATTCACAAGTACTTACAAAGTGAAGACATCTAGATATGTTATCTTTAGATTAGCAATCTCATTCTGCCAAAATTTCTTCAGTGTGTCTATTGTTTGGAGATGGGCACACAAAACATATGTTAAATTTTCCATCTTCTCCAATTTTGTACATGGACCTTGATCATATGTCACCATAGTGGCATTGATCTCCTTGGTGTTCTAATTCAGGACATCTAGTGAGGGCACAAGAGCATTTCTCAACTATGTTTGTCTTGCCCTTATCTTGGACATTTCTTTTTCTATCTTTTCTATTTTCTCCACTTGTCCCTGGTATACATTATTACACATGTTTATATCTGTAGTGGGATCTTCTACTAATTTCCTCACTTTTTCTATCATAGCCTCTACCTCCTAAATTTTCTTATAGAAATCTGCAGTCATCTTGTCTTGGTTCATGCAATCTGCTATGTGTTTCCTTCCTTTGGCTGAAAATTCTTTTAGTGAAGCTTGACCAACCTTTAAAGAATTGAGGCCAATTGCAAAGTTTGCAGTTAGCTCATCCAATCTCTTCTTCAAATACTTCTCTTCTACTACCTTAGTCGTTGATTCTTCTAGGAAGGATAATTTTTCCTTGAAGCTTGTTAGGATGTTGCTGACATCCTCCACTAAGTGAACATTTGGTACATTCTTCTCTGTTGGTAGTAGATTGTTTAGGATGTTTACTAACTCAAAAAATAGAGGATTCCTCATCACTTTTTTTCCTTGGCCTTCTCCATTGCAAGGACACTGATCTTGATCAAGTCTTCTTCTCCCCATGAATCCAAGCTTGTAGTATCAGGGGTCAAAATTGACAACAATGATGTTAATGGCATAGGAGTGATAGGTGTGTTGTCCATCACTTCTATCTTTATCATTATTGGGATTTCAATAGAGGGTTTATCTATTGGTTCTTTTTCTTTCTCCTCTTCTTTACCTATTAGATCCTCAACCAACACTTCTTCTTGCTGCTTAGGTGAATTATCACTGCATAGTATTTCAATCTCTTGTGTACTCACAAAGGCTTCCTCAAATTTTTCTGAGTCTTTATCAGTGACTGCCATTGATATTTCCACATTTTCAATCATTATTGTGTCATCTTCTTGTGTTTTGGGTATGGGTGCAGACTTTACTTCATTTGTAGAAACTGTTATTGAGGGTATTGATTCATGCGAACTTGTTACTAGTGCATTTTTTATCTCTAACTCCTTGGCTTGCTTAGAGGGAACTTGAGTTGTGGGAGCAGTAGGTGGATACATGTGTCTATTTAAGAAAACTTTTTCAAATGCTTTCTCAATCTCTGTTGCTACCAACTCATAGTCTTTATCTATTATTTGTAGAGTTCTCAATTTTGTTCTTAGATGTGGCTTCACTAGATCTAAAAATAGTGTTTTCTCTTCTAATGAGAATATAGGGAGGCTTAATCATGTGCTTTATTATCATTCTATGGATCTCTAACTTATCAACCTCATTGTACATATCATAGAATTTATTTATCTGATCTATTCTTCCTTCATCAATAATCCTTGTTTTCAATACTTGAAGACTTGGTCTGAAACCTACCTCGGGAGGTTCTTGACTATTTTTCCTTAGAATCCTAGTTATCTTGGAGGATGGATGGCTTGTGTTGGTCACCTTCTTCCTCTTTGGAATCTTTTTATACTTAGAAGGTGATGTGAATTCTACATCAATTGTATCTGTGAGCGTAGGACTGATATCATCTATCTTACTCTCTTTTTCCTTTCGATCATTAGTTTTCTCAATTTTTACCTTCTTCATCTTGGGATTGATGTAGGGGAATTCTTGGGTGAAGCAAGGGAATACTTTTTCCTCTGTGAATCTGCATGGAGTGTTTGTTATTTGGCCAGTGTTACTTAGTTGCAGCCTTAACCGACAGTCTCGGTTATTGAAGGAAGCTCGGTCGTTGAAGGAACTCGATAATCTCTGGCACTTAGTGAAAGTGTTACTTGGTAATGCCTGTGGTGCTTGGTCAACACTAGTTCTCGGCAATGCTTGGCTTACTCAGTTATTTCACTATTGCTTGGTAGTTTTGGTTTACCGATTAGATTTCTATATGATTCGTTGGGCCAACTTGGTGTATTTATTGTTGGTAGCTGTTGTTATAGGCTGACATGTTGTATTAAATGTTTGTAAGGCTATTTTGAGATGACTTGTATTGCATTTAATAATTGTTAGGGGGAGTTAATAGTTTCATCTAGCCGACTTGTGGCTGATGATTAGTATTTAAGGGGTGTTTGGGTAGTTATTTAGGATAGAACATATCAGAGGTTGATGAGTAGAACAAAATCAGATCTAGAGAAGCTAGAGTTGGTGATGTTGTGGAAAAGATCTTTCATTATCTTGTAGATCAAATTCTAATTTGATAGTTTGTTGTAAGTAGAGCTAGTGGTTTGCACACTTGGGAACAAGGAGATTGCTTGGAGGCTTGCAAGCTCAAGTT
The DNA here is from genome assembly GCA_027943335.1 of Chamaecyparis obtusa. Classification (NCBI taxonomy): domain Eukaryota; kingdom Viridiplantae; phylum Streptophyta; class Pinopsida; order Cupressales; family Cupressaceae; genus Chamaecyparis; species Chamaecyparis obtusa. The sequence continues at coordinate 110,466 of BSBK01012421.1, read as the reverse complement.
CATATCTACCTTAGGGTTTCCATCAATTGTTGATTTGTCTCAGGACTGAACTAGCTAAGTGTTGTATTGGATCCTTGGATCTTTCATATTATTTCTGATTGTAATTGGCCCTAACCTAGAAGACCTTACAATCAGGCATGTTAATGGAAATTACCTTGAAACAATAATTGCATTGTTGTGTTGTGTTGTGTATTTCTACTGTGTAATTCTGAAGCTACAAGGTTTGGACTATCCTTAATTGGATCCACCATCCCTTGGTTTGCATCAAGTGGTATCTGATGTAGGGGCATTCTAGGGTGATGTAGGGGCATTCTTGGTCCTTAGTGAAACCACATGGATGTTGTTGTTTTTGCCAGTTTTGCTCGGTTGTAGCCTTGACTGATGGTCTTGGTCATTGAAGGAAGCTCGGTCACTGAAGGAACTTGGTAACCTCTAGCACTTGATGAAAGTGTTACTCAGTCATGCCTATGGTTCTTGATCAACACTGGTGCTTGTTGATGCTTGGCTTGCTCAGTTATTTCATTGTTTCTTGGTAGTTCTAGTTTACCAACTGGAGTTCGGTATGATTTGTTAGGCCGACTCGGTGCATTTAATATTGGTAGCTGTTGTTTTTGGCTGACATGTTGGATTTAATTATTTGTAAGGAAATTTGGAGCCAACTTGTATTGCATTTAATATTTTTTAGGAAGAGTTAATGTTGTCATCCAGCCTACTTGTGGCTAATGATTTAGTATTTAAGGGGTGTTTGGATAGATGTTTTAGGCAGCTTGATCACATCAAAGAGACTTGGTGGATCTAGGATACTTATCTTGGAATATGTGAAGCTGGAGTTGGTGAAGTTGAGGAAAAGATCTTCCATGATCTTGCAGATCAGATTTCTATCTGATAGTTTGTAATAGCAGAGCTAGTGGTTGCACACTTGGAGACAAGGAGATTGCTTGGTGGCTTGCGAGCTCAAGTTTAGATCTACCTTAGGGTTTCCTTTAGCTTCTAATTGTCTTTAGAGCTGAACTAGCTGAGATTGTATTGGATCTGTGTGTGGATCTTGCTGAATTGTAATCTTTGATTGTAATTGGCCCTAACTTGGAAGGCCTTATAGTCGGGCATGTTATTGGAAATTATGTTTTGAAGCATATCTTGGCTTGTGTTGTGTTTTCCGGTGTGTAATTCTGAAGTTGGAAGGTTGGATTTTCCTTAATTGGATTTTCTAACCTTGGTCTGCATCATGTGGTATCAGAGTAGAGTTGATCTTGTGGAGTGAAGGTTGACCTAGCAGGGTTGATCTAGCAAAGTTAATCTTGTTGGTGAAGAGGTCATATGATCTTAGTTTCAGATCCATGGCACTGAACTTGTGGAATATTGCCCTAGTTATTTTTACAAGGTTGGAGGTTGAGATCTGACTTGCATACAACTTGGAGATTGTCACAAGGTGATCGGTGTAGGGTTTGTTGCAGAGGGTTTTGTATATCTTTAAGGATGCCTCTGAGAAGATTGGACCCTAGAGTTACTATAGATCTTTGTGATACTGTTGAATCTTGGATTATAGAGAAGGTGAAATTAGATTTCAGTTCTGAGATGGAGCTAATGAAGAATGACATGGTCATTGAGATCATGAGAGTTGTCACTGGTGTACCTTGAAATGTTGGTACTGAAGATGGCTATGAAGAAGCTGCTAAAGAATTTGAAGCTACTAGATCTAGTGATGATGGCCGGAGGGATAAATCTAGTGAAGATAGAACTGCTTGGTTGCCTAGATCTGGAGCTCAGTTAAATAACAGTTACCAAATGGAAGTTTCTACTTTCTCTGGTACCTTGAAACCCAAGAACTTGATTGATTGGATTAGTGAACTTGAAGATTTCTTTGAGCTAGAAGAAATTGAAGATCTTCTTCAGGTGAGATTGGCATGGACTAATTTGAAAGGACACATTGATCTTTGGTGGAAAGAACTACAAAGAGATAGAGAAGATGAAGGTGAAATGAAGATCAATCAGTGGAGGTTAATGGTGACTAAATTGAAAGCTAAGTTCATACCGATTAACTATGAGCTTTACTTGTTTATGAAGTTGCAAAATCTAAAGCAGAAGGATTTTTTTGTTGAAGATTATACTAAGGAATTCTATAGACTTACTATTTGGTCTAGACATCAAGAGATTGGTAAGGAAAAGGTAGCTCGGTATGTGAATGGTTTGAGATTCAATATTTAGGATGATCTTGGTATGCTAAAGATTGATTCTATTGAGGATTCTTATCAGTATGCTCTGAAGGCAGAAGATAAGTTGAAAAGGAAAAAACATGGTAACTCTTGAGGGAAGAAGAAAGTTGATCACTCGGTGAAGGATAAACTAACTGATGCAGAAGATGAACCAAAACCTATGGAACCAAAGAAGAAGATAGGTAGAGTTATCTCTAAGGGTACTTGCTATAAATGTGGAGAGGAAGGACAATGTTATTTTGAGCATACACACTAGAAGGTTGACCAAGCAACTATTGTGGTGAATGAGAACATTCAAAATGAACCTAAATCTAAGAACTTGCTACTTCAGTGAACATTGCTTGGTACAAAAGATGAATCTTGTCAGAGGAGTAACTTGTTTAGGACCTGATGCAAGTTTGGAGGTAAAATCTATGATGTTATTATTGATAGTGGTAGTATTGATAACATTGTTGCTGAGGACATGGTTTAGAAACTTTGTTTAAATAGAATGAAACATCCATGTCTTTATAGGATTGGTTGGTTGCAAGATGATCATGCTTTGGAAGTAAGAGAATAATGCTTCATTGATGTTCATATTGGCCAATATAAGGACATTGTGTTATGTGATATTGTGGAGATGAATAGTTGTCATATATTGCTCGGTAGACCTTGGCAATTCAATTGTAGAGCTATGTATGATTGTGTCAGAAATGTGTTTACTACTGAGATGGATGACAGGAAGTTTTCACTAATACCTTTGATGGATACAATGCTAGATAGGAGAAGCCTGAGTCTCGGTAGCCGAGTTGAGTTGGCAGATCTAGAGAAACTGAATAATCAGTTTCAAGAACTGACTTGCGCATTGTCTAGAAAAGACTTGAAGAGATAGAGAAAGCTGAAGTGGAAGAGTATGCAAGTTGAAAAGGTGGAGGACTTGTATGTGAAGAACTAGTTTGGTTTTTATGTGTCAAATCCTGGAAGATCTTCTTCTCACATATGAACATCTTTTCAAACCTGGGGTGTCTGATGCAAGGGCATAATGGGGTGATGTAGGGGCATTCTTGGTCCTCAGTGAAACTGCATGCATGTTGTTATTTTGGCCGGTTTTACTTGGTTGCAGCCTTAACCGATGGTCTCAGTCATTAAAGGAAGCTCAGTCACTGAAGGAACTTGGTAAACTCTGGCGCTTGGTGAAAGTGTTACTCAGTCATGCCTATGGTGCTCAATCGACATAGGTGCTTGGTGATGCTTGGCTTGCTTGGTTATTTCACTATTGCTCGGTAGTTCTAGTTTACTTACTAGAGGTCTGTGTAATTTTTTGGGCCAACTCGGTGCATTTAATGTTGGTAGTTGTTGTTTCTAGCTGACATGTTGGATTTAATTATTTGTAAGGCAATTTGGAGCTGACTTGTATTGCATTTAATATTTGTTAGGAAGAGTTAATGTTGTCATCTAGCTGACTTGTGGCTAATGACTTAGTATTTAAGGGGTGTTTGGGTAGATGTTTTAGGCATCTTGATCACATTAGAGAGACTTGGTGGATCTCGGATACTTGTCCTGGAATATGTGAAGCTAGAGTTGGTGAAGTTGTGGAAAAGATCTTCCATGATCTTGTAGATCAGATTTCTATTTGATAGTTTGTAATAGCAAGGTGAACCCACAATAGTGGGTTGCACTTTTTTGCCTGAACAGACACTGAACTCTACATTTTGAGAAAAAATTTTAGATTCGGATGCATATTGTCGTTGAATCATTTGAAATCAGAGGATGAAGTAAATTAAAGTCTTTTAGGATTTTTTGTCTAGATTCTATATATATATATATATATATATATATATATATATATATATATATATATATATATATATATATATATATATATATATTGAATTTATTTGAATACATTTTTCTTTCTACCATGAAAACTAGTATAGTACTGAAAACGTCATTTTCAAATAGTAACATTGTTTTCATAGAGCATAACTTTTTTGTAAAATAGATATGAACATGATTCTTTCAAATTTAGTTTTGTAACATCCATATGGAGGGCATGCAATTGGTTTGACAACTTTATCATGATTATTGCATATTTTATTAACATTTGAAGTTGACTAAACCATAATTTTGACAAACCTTAACTACATAGCTTATAACTTGTGTATTTATCAAATTTCAAATATTTTTTTTTGATAGAAAGTAGACTTGAAGACGGAGGGCACTGTTATTTTTCAAAAAAAAAATTCCCTTTTTCACTATTTTTCATTGAACGTCAAACTCATAGGTTTATATTTGATAAAAAAACCTAATTTGATTAACGTCAAAAACCTTACACATAATAAATTAAAAAATAGTTGAATCTATAATCGTTAGAAAGATAGTTTTGAGTACTTGTGCTATGCAAAAGGATGTCTTCTTATTGTTCCATTTGATCCTAGCGCTTCAGCCCGAAGCCATGAAATTATTAGAATTTCTTCAAAGTTTGCAAAAAGGGCCTAATCAAGTACTTTCGATAGAAAGTACTTTTGATCGAAAGTACCTAGTTTCAATAGAAAGTACTTTCTATCAAAACTCCTTTGCCAAAAACAATGAAAATAATCCATTCTCGGGGTTTTTTGATAGAAATTACTTTGTATAGAAAGTACTTTCTATCAAAAGTACTTAGTTTCGATAGAAAGTACTTTCTATCAAAAGTAATTGAGTAAATTTGTGCTCTCATGATTTTTTAGATGAATTCCTTCCTCCAAAAAATTGTAACCCACTATTGTGGGTTCACACAGCAAAGCTAGTGGTTGCACACTTGAAGACAAGGAGATTGCTTGGTGGCTTGTGAGCTCAAGTTTAGATCTACCTTAGGGTTTCCATCAACTTTTGATTGTCTTTAGTGATGAACTAGTTGAGATTGTATTGGATCTATGTGTGGATCTTGCAGAATTGTAATCTCTAATTGTAATTGGCCCTAACCCAGAAGGCCTTACAACCAAGCATGTTATTGGAAATTATGTTTTGAAGCATATCTTGGCTTGCGTTGTTATTTTTTCTACTGTGTAATTCTAAAGCTACAAGTTTGGACTGTCCTTAATTGGATTCTCTCACCTTGGTCTGTGTCAATATCAGAGAAAAGTTGATCTTACAGAGTAGAGTTGATCTTGTGGAAGTGAAGATTGACTTAGCAAGGCTGATCTTGCGAAGTTGGTCTTGTTGGTGAAGAGATTTTATGATCTTAGTTGTAGATCTAGGACACTAACTTGTGGAATCTTTCCCTAGTTGCTTTTGCAAGGTAGTAGGTTGAGATCTAACTTACCTACAACTTGGAGATTGTCACAAGGTGATCGGTGTAGGGTTTGTTGCAAATGGTTTTGCATATCTTTAAGGATTCCTCTGAGAAGATTGGACCCTAGAGTTATTGTTGATCTCTATGATACTATGGAATCTAGGATTATAGAGAAAGTGAAATCAAAATTCAGATCTAAGATGGAACTGATGAAGAATGACATGGTCATCGAGATCATGAGACTTGTTACTGGTGTACCTTGGAATGTTGGTACTGAAGATGGCTATGAAGAAGCTGTTGAAGACTTTAAACTTGTTATATCTAGTGGTAATGACTAGAGGGACAGATCTGGTGAAGATAGAACTACTCAGTTGCATAGATCTAAAGCTCGGTTAAGTAGTAGTTACCAAATGGAAGTCTCTAATTTCTCTAGAACTTTGAAACCTAATAATTTGATTAACTAGATTGGTGAACTTGAAGATTTATTTGAGTTAGAAGAAATTGAAGATCCTCTTAGAGTGAGATTGGCATAGACAAAGTTGAAAGGACATGCTACTCTTTGGTGGAAAGAACTACAAAGAGATAGAGAAGATGAAGGTGAAATGAAGATCAATCGATGGAGGTTGATGGTGACTAAATTGAAAGCTAAGTTCATACCAGTTGACTATGAGCTTTACTTGTTTAAGAAATAGCAAAATCTAAAGTAGAAGGATTTGTCTATTGAAGATTATACTGAGGAGTTCTACAAACTTACTATTTGGTCTGGACACAGAGAACTTGGTAAGGAAAAGGTAGCTTGGCATCTGAATGGTCTAAGATTCAATATTCAAGATGAGCTTGGTATGCTAAAGATTGATTTTTTTGAAGATGCTTATCAGTATACTCTAAAGGCAGAAGATAAATTGAAGAGGAAACAACATAGTCACTCCCTAGGGAAGGAGAAGATTGATCACTCAGTGAAGGATAAACTGGCTGATGCAAAAGATGAACAGAAACTTGTGGAACCAAAGAAGAAGATAGGTAGAGTTATCTTTAAGGGTACTTTCTATAACTATGGAGAGGAAGGACACCATTCTTTTGAGTGTACACAGAAGAAGGTTGACTGACAAACTAATGTGGTGAATGAGAATATTCAAATTGAACCTAAATCTGAGAACTTGTTGCTTCAGAAAATATTGCTTGGTACAAAGGATGAACCTTGTCAGAGGAGTAACTTGTTTAGGACCTGATGCAAGTTTGGAGGTAAACTATGTGATGTTATTGTTGATAGTGGTAGTACTAATAACCTTTTTGCTAAGGACATGGTTTAGAAACTTGGTTTGAATTGAATGAAACATCCACATCCTTATAGGATTGGTTGGTTACAAGATGATCATGCTTTGGAAGTGAGAGAACAATGCTTAATTGATGTTCAGATTGGCTAGTATAAGGATCTTGTGTTATGTGACATTGTGGAGATGAACAGTTGTCATATATTGCTTGGTAGACCTTGGCAATTTGATTTTAGAGCTATGTATGATTGTGTGAAGAATGTGTTTACTATTGAGAATGATGATAGGAAGTTTTCCCTAATGCCTTTGATGGATACAATGCTCGGTAGGAGAAGCCTGAGTATTGGTAGCTGAGTTGAGTTGGAAGATCCAGAGAAAATAAATGATCAGTTTGGAGAACAAGTTTGTATGTTGTCAAGAAAAGACTTGAAGAGACAGAGAAAGCTGAAGTGGAAGAGTATGCAATCTGAAAAGGTGGAGGACTTGTATGTGAAGAACTAGTTCGAGATTTATGTGCTGAATCTTGGAAGATGTTCTTCTCACATATGAACATATTTTTGAACCTAGGGTGTTTGATGCAAGGCCATTCTTGGGTGAAGTTGGGGAATTCTTTATCCTTGATGAATCTACAAGGAGTGTTTGTTATTTGGCTGGTGTTACTAGGTTGCATCCTTAACCGACGGTCTCAGTTATTGAAGGAAGCTCAGTCGCTGAAGGAACTTGGTAATCTCTAGCACTCAGTGAAAGCATTACTTAGTAATTCTTGTGGTTCTTGGTCAACACTGGTGCTCTGCAATGCTTGGCTTACTCGGTTATTTCACTATTGCTCAGTAGTTCTAGTTTACTGACTAGAGTTCTATGTGATTTGTTGGGCCAACTTGGTGCATTTATTATTGGTAGCTGTTGTTACAAGGTGACATGTTGTATTAAATGTTTTTAAGGCTATTTTGAGCTTACTTGTATTGCATTTAATAATTTTTAGGGGAAGTTAATGGTTTCATCCAGCTGACTTGTGGTTGATGATTAGTATTTAAGGAGTGTTTGGGTAGTTTTTTAGGATAGAATAGATTAGAGGATGATGAGAAAAATGACATTAGATCTAGAGAAGATGGAGTAGGTGATGTTGTGGAAAAGATCTTGCATGATCTTGCATATTAGATTCTAATCTAATAGTTTGTTGTAAGTAGAGCTAGTGGTTTGCACACTTGGGAACAAGGAGATTTCTTGGAGGCTTGTGAGCTCAAGTTCAAATCTTCCTTAGGGTTTCCATCAGTACTAATTTGTCTAAGAACTAAACTAGCTAAGTGTTGTATTGGATCCTTGGATCTTTTAGATTGTTTGTGATTTTAATTGGCCCCAACCTGGAAGGCCTTACAGTCAGGCATGTTAATGGAAATTACCTTGAAACAATAATTATGTTGTTTTGTTGTGTATTTCCACTATATAATTCTAAAGATGCAAGTTTTGGACTATCCTTAATTGGATCCACCATCCCTTGGTCTGTGTCAGGGATCTTTTTTCTTCTCTATCTTAGCTTCCACAGAGGATGCACTCTCAATCTGCATAGCTATCTTTGCTTCTCTAGCTTTATCCAGTTCTTCTTGTGTCACACCATGGATCTTCAAAATCTTAGAGGTGATTTTGGCAACTTTTCTCATAGTTGTAGCACTGTTTAGGACTATATCTACGTATCTGGTCTTTTCTTCATATGTTCCCCATCTAGGCTCATTGGGATCCTTGGGCACCGATAGTAAGACTTGTGCATAAGCTTCCAAAACTTGCTCCTCCACTTCATAGCCAAGTGGATGAATCAAGTCAATTCTATGCTCAACAGCCTCCATACAAGTAATGTCAGTTTCTACCATAAAATAGATATTGTCCTTCTATTTCTCAACAATGCTTTCAGGTATCCTATACCTCATATACATCTTTATCCTAAATGTTTTTAACTCTAACTCCATATAATCTCTCAAGGTACTCTCTGATGATGCCTTAAGTGATATTTGTGGCATTGTAGGCATGTTCTTATCTAGGTATAAATCTAAAACTTTCCCAACTATATGAAAGTACATGTAGATTATCAAAGACCCTAACTTGAATGTTTTGTTCTTTTCATGTTTGATAGCTCATATATTGTCCATCAATTATGTGCGCAAGATCTCACACAAATTGAATTCTCCATTTTCTCTCACCAATCTGATGGCTATAAGAATAGTGGCTATGAACACACTATTGACCCTATTAGCATGCTAAAATCTATAACCAAGAATCATAGACATCAATTTGATGTCCTTCTCCTCATTGGCTTGATTATCATCCCACGCTTATCACTTTGGGATTTGCATTCTTTTTCAACCAATTTTCTGACATCCTTTCCAACTAGAAGAATGGCATCTATCTTTAATAGACCTGGTATCTCATAAATGAGATCTATTGTGATTCTGACTGGTACTTCACCTATCCAAAATAGGTCATCATGGATCCTGCTCAACAAGATCTTAATCTAGTCAGACTCAAAGAATTCATGTGCTATAGCATAATCAATAATAGGGTGGTCTTCTAGGTGCGCAAACTCATCCATGAATGTTTTATCAAGTTTCATCATTGACTCAAGGTGCAACCTAATTCTATCCAAACCAACTGGTTCCTTTTTGCAATACACATATGCACGTATGTCTTCTACATGCATGACACCCATTGGGGTTCTTGAAAATGCTCCTTCTAGGTGGACATAAATGGATGCTTCTTAAAAACATATCTCTTTCTTTCAACAACATCAAATACAACTGGTGTAACCATAAATTACTTGATTAAATGCTTTTGAAAGGTTTCCAAGGGTTTTTGAGTCTTATAAATAGGGAATACTGAGAGGGGGGGTGAATCAGTATACTAAAAACTTTTACTTTTTCCCAATTATGGATATAACAAATTATCTTGATACTTGCATAACATAGTAAACTAAAGAACATGCATAACAGTAAAGCAAATAAACTCATAACACATTATTTGTTCTTGAGGAAACCCTGGCCAAGGGAAAACTCCAGTGGGGATGGTACCCACAAAGATCCACTAATCAAAAGTATCTTGGTAAGGATGTTGACCCTATTAGGAGCCTGATACATATATATAGGGTCTCAATCCTAATTAAGGGACTCTAGGCCTTGTTAGAAGCCTCAACCTTGCTAAGAGTTGATAGTAAAAAATTAAATGATTACAAGATGAGCCCACTGCCCAAACATGTAATGTACAATAATTCATGTTTACAAAAATAGGGCAAGGTACATAACCTTATACTACTTGCTTGACTTTCACAACTTCACATCAATATCTTTCGCATACATATGTTTGCTTATTTCATCTATATCCTTCAAATTACATATGTCTTACATTTATACAAGTTATTAGGAATAATAAATTTTACAGTTGGCTTTACTAAACATAAAGCACTTTACAAAATACATTTTAACATGAGTTTCCCAAGGGTTAACATCTAGGATGTTGTCCCTTCATATGATTAAGACATTATTTTGATAAACAAAATAATCCCTTAACTATTTACCAATTTTGTCTTCTTGTCTGTCTTGTTGACTTCAACTCTATTCATGTAATATTGCAATAACTTCTTCCCTACATGTCATACAGACTTACACTCTCATGCCAGTCTTCAATATACATCATAGTGTCCATGTTCAAGTGCACAAGTACTGAACTTACTTCTATCGACGTCACCAATCAAAATTGTCTCTGGTTAGACTGGGAAAATACTGCTTACACTTAGACAATTTAGTTCTGCACTATAACATGATTGATCTTTGACATATGTGGTCTTCATGTAGATCATATGTTTCCATAATGACAGCATATAGATATCTAACTCAGCCAAATTTTCAACAATCTCCCCCTTTGTCATTGGTGGCAACATATGAGAAAATTGGCTAAGTCTCAAAATTTCAAAACTCAAAAATTGTGGCCATAGAAAAAATTATATCTTCACTATCCTTATGACTCCATATATCTTATCTATGCTCCCCCTAGGAATATACTTCCATATCATATATATATATATCAATTTTCTACTATCACTCCCCCTTTGACAACAATGACAAGAAAAGGGTGCCAAAACTATGCTCTCAAAATTATTTACCTTGATTCAAAATTATAGAGCCAATAGGCTTGCAACACAATCTATAAAGTTCACTTTTATATTCTCTATTTCTTTCTCCCATGCCTTTTTAATGGTGTCTACAACACTGAGTAGTGCACACAAACCATAAGATGCGATCTCACATGCATGAAGGTTTGCAAAATTAAACTTCTCATAAGATGTCTTTGATGAAAGACATTATTCCAACTATCCTTCAATGATACTTATCTTGATTGAAATGTGCTCTCTTAGAAGAGCGAATCTTCTCAATTTCCTATATTTTTCATCATTAAGAATCCATATTTCATCATTCATTTTACTAATTCTTTTCTCAATATCCAGTATCTTTACATTAGCACTGGTTAATAGATTTACCTCTGACTGAATTTCTACCTCTTTTTCTCTTATCTTCTCAGTCACTTCTAATACATGGTTGTCTTTATTTGTACATTGTATATATAGAGCTTTTCCTCTGTCCAAATTCCTTCTCAAATCTTTTATGCACACATCCAAATTATTGATATCATTTCTGATATTTTGACTTATATTTAGAAACATTTTTTCCTCATAGGCTACATGAGCCTTCACTATAGAAATATCTGACAAATTTGTGAATTCATTGTCAAAAGTCTTCATTACTTCTTTGGCTTTTATCTGTGGATCTACCTCTATTATTTGATTAGTCACAACACTTTGCAACTTCTTTGTTACTTCTTGCAATAATCCTTCAAGGATTTTTACCTTCTTGTTCTTTCCAATTATTTTGTTCAAGGATGAGATCAACTCCATTTGATCATCATCATCAACTTCTTTTCCAATATCAACAAAAGTTGATTCAAATTGTGGTTTCTTTGCTGCAATCTTAGGGATAGGACTAATTTCCACTTTGCTTGGTGTTTCTTTATGTCCTTGAATCTCTGTATTAACTTGAGTTTCATCTTGTTTCTCTTCTTCTTTCCTTATTTCCTTCTTTTCTTCTTCAATTGACCTGTCCTGCTCTTCCCAAGCCGAATTGTCAACAATGTTCTCTAGGTTGCTAAAAGGATTGTCATCAGTGTTCAGTGTGATATTGGTTCCTTCCACATTCATTGATTCATCTTCAATGTTAATTGATGGTGGTGGAGAGGGACTCTTCTAATGCTCAACTTCCATAGCTTGCTCTGCTACACTAGAGTACTTACCAAAACTTGTTGTCATCACCTTTACAACTGCCTACTCAGTTTCCTTATTTATTTCCTCATAATTACCTCCCATAATTAGAATTTTTCTTCTTTGAGTCCTTAGATGAATATTTAGATCTTTCATGATTTCTTTGAAGTGTTCTTCATCTCTGATGTCATTGAGCTTCCTCACAAAGTTCTCTCTAATCTTGTTATCTTCTTCAGCTGCTCTCTTCTTCCTATTTACTAGCTTCTCAAATAGTTCATTAGGTATCTTTCCTTAAATTGTATCAAATTTCTTGTCTACTAAGATCGTATGTCTTACAACTTCATTTTACAAGTTTAATCTTTCTGAATAGTTGTAGAGATCATAATACTTGTTCATCTTTGAAAAATCTCCATCATTAATATTTTTTTCATTTTCTTTTTCAATCTTAGGCTTCCATTTCTTCTTCTTAACTTATGTATCCTCATCATCTTTAATTTTTTCTACTTTCCTTTGCACTGGGGCAACTATTGTCTTTTGTCTCTTACCTGGTCCAATAGTTATTTCCTTTACTCTTTTCCCTAGTGGAGTGGTGGAAGATCTTGTAGACTTTCTTATTTCATGTTCCTTCTCAACTTTCTCCACTTTTACTACATGCTGCAAATTTCCAGTCTCATCTGCAACTACTGATAGGGGTGGTATAGACAAAACTTCCTTTTGTCTAATGTCTCTTAGTGTTGTTGTTGTATTCTTTGCAATCAGAAATTCTTATTCTGTCATACCAGTATCCTTTAGAATTTTCTTAATGGTACTTTCTACTCTCTTCTTAGATAGCTTTTCTTCTTGAATAGGCTTTGCGGAGTTGAAGTTCTCCTCATAAGTCCCAAATCTGTTGCTATTTACATCCAACTTACAGTTCAACAATCTATTTACATATTCTTTTGCTTCAACATCATAAATTTCATAACCAAGAGGGTCTATGAACTCTACTCTAGGTTCAACTACTTCAATGTAGGTAAAGTTAGTGTCAACCATAAAGAATACTTCATTTTTTATACTTCTCAACAATAGCTTGTGGAATTCTTGATCTATTCTTCATCAAGTTCAGAAATGTTTTGATTACCAAAGTTGCACTCTCATTGACCTTGTCTACAGGGTGTCTCATATATAATCTGTTGATTATTTCCATTGTGATCTTGTTATCATTCTAATCTTCACCAATAGTGTAAGGAAATGTTCTTAACAAATGGAAATACATATAAGTGATTAGGGATGAGAATCTAAATTGAGAGTTATGTCTTCTTAATCTTTTATAGGTTCTCAAATAATTGAATCCTCAACACACATATCCACTTGCACTTTATCAATGCACATTAAATAGGTTGCATGAATCATACCAACTACCATGTCATCTTCTCTAGAGTTAGCATAAAATTTAGATGTTAAGATCTTGCATATATATCTAACATCATCTTGTTGAATCTTACTGATCACTATTCCTCTAAGATTGTAGGATGACTTAGTATTATCCAGTACTATTTTTATCATATTTTTTTCATTTAATGGTATAACTCCAGATTTTGACAAACCAGTTACATCATGAATTAGGTCTATTGTTATATCAATCACTCTGTCATCTAACCAAAAATTCACATTATGAATTCTGCTTAAAATTATCTTGGTGAATTCTTCATCATCAAATTTGTATTGTAGTGAATACCTTATGATTTCATTATCTTTCAAATGTTCAAACCCTACTTTCAATGACATATCTTGATTGTATAGCTTCTCATATTCCTTAGTAAAATTACTTTCACTGAGGATTTGAAGTTTGCATCCCAAATAGCTTCTAACATTCTCTAAAAGTAAAACTTCATCTGGTATGAATGATAATGCTAATTCACAGTCTTCCTCCAAGGGTTCTACCAGTTCCATTTTAATCTTAGGTCTGATTTTATCTCTTATACTATGAACCAATGAAACATCCATATCTTCTACAAATTCTCTAACTGACTGATAGATTTTCTTAGTAAAATACCTTAATTCTATGATTTAGGGCTTTGTGTAGATCCAGCATGGAGTTCTTTCACCAAATCCTTGCAAACTACTTTCAATCACTCCTATATTGATCTCCTTAACACTTGTATTCACTTTAATGATCAAACAATATTGATCATAAGCTTTTAACCTTTCAATCTCACAAGATTCTGACATCGCATTAAATTCTTTTGCCGCTTATTTCCAAAAAGTTGTTCCTTCTTTCCTGCAAAACTTAAAACTTCGTGCAAACTTGCATAACTTCATATTAGCTCATGTGCTCTTAACCATAGCATCATTACATCATATTCTACCTTAAATTAACTGTGCAAGACTCAATTCATCCTATACTAACTTCTACACCATCCTAAGTTCCTATTCTAATGCATTCTTTATGAATTAAGTACTTTGAGATGGGTTAGGAAGAGATTCACTCTTACCATTAGATACTTTACCTTTATGATTACCTTCAGTGCTAAATGTGTCTCCTTAATCTATGGCTTTAACAAACTTCACTTCTTCTAAATTACTATAGCAACCTCTTTGAATGTTGCTTGCATTCTCATTTCTCCTTGTATGAATTCTAGGATTAGGGTTTCTCATATTGTTCATTCTGCAAAACCTTGTTGTATGACCAAATTTGTTGCATATCTGACAAACTACTCCATTGTTTCCATATCTTGGTCCAGTCTAGTTGATTTGTGATCTGCAATTCCTAGTAATGTGTCCAACCTTGTTGCATCTATAACATACTACTCCATTTCTTATGTTCATATCTTTGGTACATTTCTTATCTGCATGGTTATTATCTCTAAACATTCTACTACTATTATTATCATTAAATTTAGGCTTCTTACATTCAATAGCTCTATGTCCAAAACCATGAAAATTATAAAAATAACCATTAAGAGGTTTAAATTGCTTACCTGTACAATCTTTCTTCATATGACCAAAAGTATTACATGCAAAGTATCTACCTTTAAATTCTCTCTACGTACCTTTAGGTAATTTTTCTTGTTTGAGTGGTTCTTCTTCTTTAGGTGTATCCTCAAATTTGTTAGCTTCATCAAATTTCTTTTCTTCTATGTTTTCAAAAACTTTTAGATCTGGTTCCTTGCTTTCTTCACTTACCTTAGATGAGTTAAACCTGAGACCAGTTTTAATGTAGAATGGCTTCTGATAATACATTTGTTCATCAATATTCTCACTAGTGGAATATAGTCTCTCAAGTTGCTGCTTAGACTGAGTCAGTTCACCTTTCACAATTGTATTGTACTTTTCAAGTTCAGCATACTGCAATTCGGTTTTCACAAGTTCAGATGTCACTTTACAAAGTTTAGATTTCAGATCTTCTTTCTTAGATTTCAGATTTTCATTCTCATATTTCAGATTTGCTTCATTCTTGTTGTTTCCATCTTTCAAACTCAATTTCAGATTTACTATCTTTAATTCATGTTTAAGGATCTCATTTTATTTTTCTAGATTATCATCACAATCTTCAATTTAAATTGTAGATTCCTTTTTTCATTTTAGTTCTTCCAACTTCTTTTTTAGCTTCTCAATGAGGTTCTTTGCATCATCATATTTTCCTTTCAGAGTATCTCTTTCTTCAGTAAGTATATCAATCTATTCAAGAGCTTCATCAAGATTCTTCTGTAGCTAATCCATATCCATAGAGATCTTACTCAAGTTGCTAGGCTTTCTCTGAATGATTCTTTTCTGAGTAACTAAGCTCTAATACCAATTCTAAGAAATAGGGAATACTGAGAGTGGGGGTGAATCAGTATTCTAAAAACTTTTACTTTTGCCCAATTATGGATATAACAGATTATCTTGACACTTGCATAACATAGTAAACTAAAGAACATGCATAACAGTCAAGCAAATGAACTCATAACATGTTATTTGTTCTCAAGGAAACCCTGGCCAAGGGAAAACCCCAGTGGGGATGGTATCCACAAAGATCCATTAATCAAAAGTATCTTGTTAAGGATGTTGACCCTATTAGGAGCTTGATACATATATATAGTGTCTCACACCTAATTAAGGGACTCTGGGCCTTGTTAGAAGCCTCAACCCTACTAAGAGTTGATAGTACAAAATGAAATGAATACAAGATGAGCCCACTACCCAAACATGTAATGTACAATAATTCATGTTTATAAAAATAGGGCAAGGTACATAACCTTATACTGCTTGCTTGACTTTCACAACTTCGCATCAATATCTTTCACATACATATGTTCTCCTATTTTATCTATATCCTTCACATTACATATGTCTTACATTTATACAAGTTATTAGGAATAATAACTTTTACAATCAACTTTACTAAACATAAAGCACTTTACAAAATACATTTTAACATGTGCTACCCAAGGGTTAACATCTAGGATGTCATCCCTTCATATGATTAAGACATTATTTTGATAAACAAAATAATCCCTTAACTATTTACCAATTATGTCTTCTCTGTCATGTCAACTTCAGCTCTATTCCTATAATACTGCAATAACTTCTTTCATACATGTCATACAGACTTGTTCTCTCTGGTGAGTCTTCAATATACATCATAGTGTCCATGTTCAAGTGCGCAAGCACTGAACTTACTTCTATCGACATCACCAATCAAAACTATCTCTGGTTAGACTGGTAAAATACTGCTTACAATTAGACAATTTAGTTATGCGCTCTAACATAACTGATCTCTGACATTGTGGTCTTCATGTAGATCATATTTTTCCATAATGACAACATCTAGATATATAACTTGGCCAAATTGCCAACACTAAGATGACGCGTCAAACTAGGGCTTTGTAACAAAACTATTTTCCTTTTTTGTTGATTGATTCAACGGCAACACTTCTTTACTCAACTTATTGATCTTTAGTGCTCTCCAAACACTCAACTTAGAATGCACTGTGTGAATAATGAGTCTCTGATGGCTATAAAGTAACTTTTCTTCCATTAATGATTGTCGTGTAAGTATAGAATGCAACTGTAAATTTCATTATGTGTTTCTACTAGAAATCAGGCAGTGCGCTCTTATATACTACATCACATAGTCTCCAAATAGTTGTAGTCTAAGGTACATACTCTGAGAAGTAGTATACCAACCGCACAGGGGTCTAGAGCTAATCTAGCTTCCCTTATGAGCATGAAGGTCATTTAACCATAAATAGGAGGTGTGTCCATTGCGGATGCATCCTCAACTATTTCATCAACATTATCCTTCTTTTCTTCCTTCCAAATCAAGCTCGCATCATCTGAAGCTTGCACAAACTTGACTTCTCCTACTTCTTCTAATATTGAACTTTCTGACTTTTTAGGGCTTTCCTATTTTTGTGCTCTTGTTTTTCAGAACTCAGAGATGTGTATAGCCTTGTTACATGAGTGAAAAATGATTGGAAACTTATATTCCTTGGCACATTCATGTGGGTTACCATACTGCACTATCTGGCTGTGTGACCAACATAATTGCATATCTAACATGTAATGTTTTGAGAGTTTCTTACATTCTAGTGAGGATGACTTATCTGACTTTGTTTATTCTAATTTCTTTGATTTGATCTACAATTCATAGCTCTATGACCAAACTTATTGCATGAATAACAGTAACCATTAAAAGGTCTTACCTCTTTACAATTTCTTGCTATGTGACCATGCTTGTTATAGGCATAACAAGTCTTGTTTACTGGCTTTCACTCATCCTTGGGTGGTTCAGTTTTAGCTTTTGTATGATTTCCTATCTTCTTAGCTTCTTTAGATTCTTCTAATGCTTTCTTTCTTGCTTGCATGCCATTCATCTAATTTTGTGCTTCATTGAAACCAATACCACTGGTGTCTCCTTTAACCTTTTGCGCACACAACTGTGACTCTATTAGATCCTTGCTTGTGTGCAACTTGTTAATATGATTTTTTACCTTAGTCAATTCAGATTCTATATATTTCTTAATGTTCTCTAAGTCCAATACTTTTATGTTTTCTTTCCTTAGCTCTTCATCTAACTGCTTGTTTTCTTTGACTTGTTCTTCCTAGGCTTCTTGATTGTTAAGTAGCTTTTCATCCAACTCTTCAATCTGATCTTTCAGAGAAGTGTTTTCCTCATTTAAATTTTTAACCATTTTTCCCAAATCACTTGTGGAACACTCTTTCAAGTCTTTTCTAAATTTTTTAATGACTGCATGAGAATCACTAACCTTTTCTTTCAATTCTTCAATTTTTTTTCTAGATCTGTCAAGGTCTTCAAGAGCTACTTCAAGATTCTTTTTCAGATGTTTCATTTTTCATTATCCATGATCTCCTAGAGTGGTTAAAATTATCTTCAAAGGACTAGTGCTCTGATACCAATTGTTAGGAATGGGAACACTGAGACGGGGGGTGAATCAATGTTCTATACTTTATTACTTTTTCTTCTATCTTGAAACTTATTTACTGAAATGAAAATTAATGCAAGTAAGATAAACATTCATAACACATGACACCAAATATGATTATGGGGAAACCCAAATAGGTAAAAAACCCAGTGGGAATTGACACCCACTAAGAACTGCACTAGTTTTTTATGATCCTTGTTAGAAGATCTTGCAACCTTGTTAGGAGTTGTTCTTTACAATGCTTTTAGTACAGTGACATGGTCAAGGATTAGACCCTGTTAGGATTCTTTTAAAATTAACCCTATTAGGGTTGGGTGGGGACACACTTTCCTAGAGCTCACTACTCAAGTGGTGAAGTCTACAACCTTCTGGATATCAGATACACACTATATCTCCAAGGTGAACTGGTGTTGTGACACTGCTTGTCTAATTAATTCCTTTTGTGTGTTGATGCTTAAGCCTCTTGTAAAGATCCACCACATTATATCTACTCTTCGCATACTTCTACTCTACTTATATGATCTCTATTTCTCATGCCATGCATAATTACAAGGGCGCATGTCTTATTTATATGCGCATACAAAACTCTTCATCAAGTTGGCCTATAACTAATTATATACAATGCTTCCAAATGAATTAGCTCAAGTGTGTTTACATATAATCATAATAAAATGTCTATGACCTAAATAAAATAGGTGCATAGCCTTTACAAAACAATATTACAAGTGCTAACAAAAATATAAATAGTCAGCTCCATGCTCTATCTTGTTCTGTCGTTTATTGTTTGTGCCACTTCATCTAATTGTAACTTCCTCATACTAACTCATATCATCATGCGCTCTTAGAATTAGCATGAATACATACTTAGAAGCTTATCTTCAAGGGTGCATGTCATAATTCTCTCATACGCATGTGTGTTAATGCTCTGTTCACCTCGTGCACTGCTATTTGTCCAGTCTTCCATACTTAGCCATATTTCTAATCTTCTACAAAATGCATTGACTCCAAAACTTCATATGACTTTGTTGCCATAATGAAAACACCAAATATAGTCATATACTTCATTATAGTCAACTTTCCAAAACTTAGATGATATCCTCATCTTTAGTAAGACCAAGGAGGAACACATGAAACACCTAGAATTTATCTTGGGAAGGTTGCATGAGGAGAAGCTAGCCATTAACCTAGAAAAGAGTGAATTCTTGAAGCAAGAAATACTCTATCAAGGCTTTGTAGTATCCCAAGGTGATTTGAAAATGGACGTAAGTAAAGTATAATCCATTCTGAATTGGCCCACTCCAAAAATAGGGACTAATGTGAGGAACTTCCATGGGTTAGCTCAGTTTTATAAAAACTTCATAAGAGGATTTAGTGAAATATTTGTGCCTCTACTTGATACAATAAAAGGAGTCAAAACTAATTTCAAATGGACCAAGGAAGGTCATGAAGGATTTGAGAAGCTGAAAAAAAGGGTAGAAACATAGCCCATCCTAGTGTTACCAAAATTTGATAATCTATTCATTGTGGAATGTGATGCAAGAAATATAGTAGTGCGAGCAGTACGCAATCAAGAAGGAAGGTTGGCTACATTTTTTAGTGAAAGGTTGAATGAAGTCAAGTCAAGGTACTCTTTAGATGATTTAGAACTCTATGCATTGATTCAAGCTCTTAAAAAGTGTCTATTGCCCAAGGAGTTTGTAGTTTATACAAATAACCAAGCACTAAGCTACATCAACACCCAAGAAAAGTTAAGTCATAGGCATATCAAGTGGATGGAGTTTCTCCAAGCCTATACTTTTACTATTAAGCACAAGAAAGGTCTAAATAATAAGGTTGTAGATGCACTTAGTCGGAGGTTGCTGACTGTCCAAGAGATTCTACTTCAAAGCATTGGCATAGAAGGATTTAAGTAACTCTACAAGGAAGATGAAGACTTCTCAAGGGCATATAAGGTATGTGATGAATTTGAGAATCACTTTCATAGTGAATTTTCAGACTATACCTTGCAAAATAGCTTGTTGTTTAAGGGTAACCATCTATGTGTACCCAAGGGATCTATGAGGGAAAACCTTATACAAGAAAAGCACAATGGGAGCCTTAGTGGAAATTTTGGTTTGAACAAAACATTGGATTTAGTGCAAAGGTTTTACTATTGGCCAAAGATACCAAGAGATGTTAGGAAATATGTGGAGCAATGTGTAGTATGCCAAAAAGCTAAGGGCACATCTCCTAATGAAGGGTTATACTGGTCTTTACCAATTCCAACTAGACCATGGGAATGCCTTAGCATGGATGTTATAGTAGGTCTACCAAGGACAACTACTGGATTTGACAATGTTTTTGTAGTGGTGGATAGGTTCAGTGAAATGAGCCACTTTATACCTTGTAAAACAACACATGATGCTAGCTATATTGCTCATCTTTTCTTCAAAGAGGTGGCGATGATTCATAGCCTACCAATCAACATTGTGTTAGATAGAGATGTGAAGTTAATGGGGCACTCTAGAAGACCCTGTGAAAGAGGTTGGGTACAAACCTTGCATTTGTTTCAGCTTATCATCCTCAAATGGATGGCCAAACAGAGGTGATAAATAGAGTACTTAGAAATATTTTGAGATGTCTCACAAAGGAGTATGGGAAAATGTGGGACCAAGTATTACCACAAGCTAAATTTTCTTACAACAATAGTGCAAATAGAGTCCATTTGAGGTAGTGCATGGCATCCACCCAAGAGGTGTGTGTGAAATTCAGGAGTTGGGTAACCAAGGATGAGTGAGTGGTCATGCTGATGACTTTTCTCAATCTATGCAAGAAGTCCATGAACAAGTAAGGACATTGGCAGAAGCTAACCAAAATCTTAAAGCTAGAGTGGATGAAAGATGAAAGGACTTGCAGTTTGAAGTTGGAGATTGGGTGATGGCACATCTCAACAAGGGTAGACTCCAAAAAGGGATACCCAGAAAACTACAGATGAGAAGGGTAGGACCATGCAAGGTCCATCCAAAATATGGTCCCAATGCCTATAAGATAGGCTTACCAAAGGAGCTATCCATATCTCCTATCTTTAATGTCCAAGATTTGGTTAGATGCAAAGGTCCTGATATCAAGGAAGAAGAATACAACCCTGATGTAACAATAGATGTAAAGGACCTCAGACTACCTATATCATTGAAGCCTCAAGCTGAGAAGATACTAGACTCAAGGGTCAAGAAGAAGACAAGGTATGGTGTCTACATGGAACACCTCATCAAGTGGAAGCAGTAACTAGAATTAGAGGCTACTTGGGTAGCGAAGAATAGTTTCAAGAAGATGGGGATTAGTATAGATCTCTTAACCCTTGGTGTCACTTGACTTCTTGTTGCAGGGGGGGAATGGTGCAGGATCACCTAGGGTCTTTAGGCTACCCTAGTCGAAACATTTTGGCTTGTAGTGACCTTAGCCAACTCACTGATTAATAAGGACTATGAAGAGTCCCAAGTGAGTGTGTGAAGCCTAGCAAGTCTTTAGGAAGGTTGACTAAGATTTAGTCAAGGTCTTCTCTAGGCTTAGTTAGTCTTAATTTTCTGTGTAGTTGCTAACTTAGTTATCTAGTTGGTCAAAGGCTAGTTTGACTTCCCAAAATATGAGAATAATAGGGGAAAAGGGTCTAAATGAGTTAGTTGCACCATTAAGATCACATAGAACTCATTTGAGTGGCCCAAACTATTGGCAAGTTGTCTATACTAAGGTATATGACTAGATATAGTGTTGTCATTATGGAAACAAAGTCATATAGCAGTTTGGAGTTAGCGCACTTAGTGTAAAGATCAGAATTCAGTTAAGAGTTGAAGACTGGATAGTGCACAGAGTTCCTATAGCTCAGAGCATCAGCGCACATGTGTATAGATGAATTATGGTATGCACCCTAGAAGTTAAGTTTGTTAGACTATACTTATGCTTAGTCTATGAGCACATAAGTAGATATGCAAAGATGTGAAAGTTGCAATCAGTTGAAATTGCATAGCCAGTGTGTGCCAACAGAGAATAGAGCGTAGAGCCGACAGTTAGCATTTTGGTTTTCGATTATAATTTAATGTTGTAAAGGCCATGTACCTATTGTATTTAGGTTTCCGATGTGTTTATATGTATAATTGTAAGCACACTTAAGCCAATTCATTCAAAAGCATTGTTTGTAATTAGTTATAGGGCCAACATAATTGTTTTGTTTGTATGAGTGTATAAATATAAGATGTGCCCATTGTATTTGGCATGGAAGTCATAATAGAGTTGTGATAAGAAGAGAAAAGGTATGAGAAGATAGCATAAGATGTATTAGAGCTTTGCTAGAGGTCAAAGCATTAGTGCACCAAAGGAACTAATCTAACAAGCCGTGTCATAGTGACAGTTCACCTGCAGATATAGTGTGTATCTGAAATCAGAAGGTTATAGCCTTCACCATTTGAGTAGTGAGCTCTAGGACAATGAGTCCACTCCCCTAACAAGGATCATTGTAAAATACTCCTAATAGGGTCTGACCCTTAACAAGGTCTACTATACTTAAAGCATTGTAAAGCTACTCCTAATAGTGTAAATGATCTTCTAACAAGGATCACAAAACACTAGTGCAGAATATTAGTGGGTATCAATTCCCACCAGGGTTTTTACCTATTTGGGTTTCCTCGTAACCATATTAGTGTCATGAGTTGATTTCATGTTTCATGTTAATATGAATGTTTAATTCAGTACTTAAGCATTTAATTTTAGCATTAAGATTAAAGTGAAAAGTTAAAATATAGTGAACACTGATTCACCCCCCCTCCCGTCTCAATGTTCCCATTCCTAACAATTGGTATCAGAGCTCTGGTCCTTAGCAAAGAAGTTTAACCACTTGAGGAGATCATGGACAAAGAAAAAATGAAACATATGAAGAAGAATCTTGAAGCCATTCTTGAAGACCTGGATAGTTCAGAAAGAGAAATTGAAGATCTAAAAGAAAAATTCAGTGATACTCAATTAGTTATCAAAAGACTAAGAAAGGATTTGAAAGGACACTCTAACAGTGATCTTGAAGAAAAAGTCAAGAAGTTGAATGAAGAAAATGCATCATTATTAAGTCAGCTTGAAGAATTTGATGACAAACTGATGAACAATCAAGATGTTTACAATCAACAAGTCAAGGAGAACCTTCAACTCAATGAGGAATTGAGGGAAGCCAATTTGGAAATCTTGGATCTAAGGAATTGCAAAGAAAGATTGGAGTCTAGATTAAAAGAATCAAAGAATCACATTGACAAATTGCATAGCAGTTATGATTTGATAGAATCTCAATTGTATGCAAGAAGAGTCAAAGGAGACACTAGCTGTATTGGATACAATGAAGCACAAAATTAGATTGATAATATACGAGTAAGAAAGGAGACACAAAAAGACTATTGATACTGAGAAGATTGAAGATAAAACCAAAGATAATTGTTGTCCTCCTAAGAATGAGCGCAAGCCTATAGAATGCACCTGTTTTGCATGTAACAAGCATGGACATATTGCAAGGAACTATACAGAGGTAAGACCTTTTAATGGTTATTGTTATTCATGCAATAGATTTGGTCATAAAGCTATGGATTGCAAGACTAGTAAGAAGAACAGGACTCAACATGATCAGAGGAATTAGAATCAGACAAATGTAAGAAGTTCTTAGAATGTTACATGTCAGATATGTAACTATAATGGTCACTTAGCCAGAACATGTAAAATGGTGACTCATGTCAATGCACCAAGGAATAATAGACCTCCAGTCATTTGTCACTCCTATAACAAGGCTGGACATATCTCAAAGTTTTGTAGATCAAGGATGCAAGGTCAGGAAAGCCCTAAAAAGACCGAAGAACCAATTTTGGATCCTGAAGGAGAAGTCAAGTTTTTGAAAGCCTCAAAAGATGTGAGGTTGATTTGGTCAAAAGGAAAGAAGGACAAAGCTTATGAGAATGTATTGGATGCATCCCCAATGGACACACCCTCTACATCTGCATGAATGGCCCTTAGGGTCATAGGGGGAGCTAATTTAGATCTAGACCCCTGTGTGGCTGGTATACTCATCCTCAGAGTATGCACCTTTGGACTTAAGCTTTTGGAGTGTATAGGAATCTTTGTGCAAGAGTGCACATGCTGATTGTTAGTGGAGCTTGAGTTTGAAATTTTGAAGTAATAGCTTGGTTTATGCGATTTGCATTAATGGAAAATTTCTCACTTTAAGTACATAGAAAGTTGTTTGTTCACTCATTGCATTTGAATTCAGAGTGATTGAAGAGAAGATTGGGCCTTGGAAGTTATTGTGTGAAGATTTGGAGATTTAACTATCAGTGTTTGCAGTGCATTTGATTAGTTGCAGAAACCCTAGTTCGTTGCACCGATTTGAAAGTCATCAAATTATCTCAAAGATCAATTGGAAAGTGATTATCAAGTCATGGCCACTCCCATTGTTTATGATGTCGCTGAGAAGAAAAGATATGTTTTCAAGAGGCACCCATTTAAATCAAACATAGATGATTTAGAGGGAGCTTTCTCCTGCACACCTATGGGCATCATGCATGTGGAAGACATAAGGGCTTACATCTACTGTAAGAAAGAACCTGTTGGGCTAGATAGGTTAAGGGTGCACATGGACACCATGTTTTAATAAGATAGAACATTCATGGATGAATACACCAAATGGAATGATCACCCTATTATTGAGTATGCTACGCATATGAATTCTATGAGATAGAATAGATAAAGATCTTATTGAGCAGAATCCATGATGATCTAATTTGGATTGGAGATGTACTAGTAAGAATCACAAGTGATCTAATACATTAGATGAGAGGCCTTTCTAGGATAGGTGTCATTCTTCCTGTGGGCAAGGATGTCATGAAAATGGTGGAGCAAGCATGTAAGTCAAGAAGTGATAGGCACGGCATGACTATTGAGCCAATTGAGCAAGTAGACATCAAATTGATGTCAATGATACTGGGTTACAGATTTCATCACACCAGTAGGGTGAATAGTGTGTCTGCAGGCACTATTCTAGCTACCATCAGACTAGTAAAGGAAGATGGAGACTTCAAATTGTGTGAGATCTTGCATGCACAATTGATAGATAACATCAAAGCTATCAAACATGACAAGACAAAGATATTTAGGTTTGGGTCCCTAATCATTTATATGTACCTTCATATAGTTGGAAGAGTTTCAAATTTGTATTTGGACAAGTCCATTCCAACAATGCCTTAGATATCCAACAAAGCATCCACAGAAAGCACACTAAGAGACTATGTCACATTGGAACTAAAGACCTTAGGAGCTAAGATGTAGATGAGGTATAGGATTCCAGAAATCATTTAAGAGAAATATAAGGATACAATATGCTTTATGGTGGAGACTAATACTACATGTATGGAAGTTGTTGAACCAAGAACTAAGTGGATTCATCCACTTGGCTATGAGGTAGAGGAACAAGTCCTTGAAGCATATGTGCAGGTACTTATGTCAGCCCCCAAAGATCCTAATGAACCTAGGTGGGGAACCTATGAGGAAAAGACAAGAGAAGTTGATGCTAAGCTAAATAGTGCTACAACTAAAAGAAAAGTTGCTAAGGTCACATCTGAGATCTTGAGAATACATGGTGTGTCTCAAGAAGACCTTGATAAAGCAAGGGATGAAAAGATTTCCTTAGAATTGAAAGGCATAGTAGCAGAGGAAGAACAAGATCCTAAGTTGAAGAAAATGAAAACTGAATCAGATGATAGTCAGAAGGGTAAAGAAGATAATACTCCTTTTGTGCCCAAAGATACTATTGACCTTACCACTCCTCTAGAGTATAAGCCAATAGTCAAGAGGAAGAAAGAAGCTAGCACTAGTCATCCATCCTCACGAGCTACAAGGAGCAGGAAAAACATTCAAGCACCTCCTGAGGTAGGATTAAGGCCTAGCCTTAAAGTTTTGAATACAAGAATTGTTGATGAGGGCAGAATTAATCAAGTAGGGAAGTATTATGATACACATAGTGAGATTGACAAATCAGAAATACATAGTATGATTGTCAAACATATGATCAAGTTCAAGAAGACAGTCCTTGAGTTGAAAACCTCTATTCTAGATAAAGTATGGGATATTTTAGAATACCAAAAGAGACAAGCAAATGAAGAGGATCTAAGGATTAGAGAAAAAGTATTAGAAGATACTCTACTAGTATGTTCTAAAGAAGAAGAGGCACTAATATTAAATTTGGTGAAGCCACACTTAAGGAAAAAGATGAGAACTCTACATATCATGAACAAAGACTATAAGCTAATAATGAAGGAAATAGAGAAGGCCTTTGAAAAGGTGTTATTAGAACAACACATAAAACCACCTACTACACCCATCACTCATGCACCTAGTAAGAAAGACAAAATAGCAGAGACCTTCAATGTACTAGTGACAGCTCCTCAGGACTCAGTGCCCATAGCAGAAACTCAAATAGAAGAAAACAAGTCTGTGCCCATCTAAGAATCACACAAAGGCAACACTATTATCATAGATAATATGGAGATAGCCATGGCGGCTACTGATAAGGATTTGGATAAGTTTGAGGAATCATCTGTCAGTACTGAAGAAGCTAAAATCCTATCATGCAATACACATCCCACTCAGCAAGAAGAAGTACTCATAGAAGATGTATCTGATAAGAAAGAAGAAGAAGAGGTAGAAAAGAAAGAAGAAGATACTTTTTTTGATCTTGCAAAGGTAAAACCAGAAGTGATGGAAAGAACTCCCATCACTCCCTCCTCAGCATTGTTGTCAAGTTTGACACTTGACATAAGCAGTTTGGACTCTTGGAAAGAAGAAGACCTGATTAAGTTCAATGTCCTGGGCATGGAGAAGGCAAAGGAGAAACAAGTCATGAGAAATCCTCTCCTTGTGGAATCAGTGAATATTCTGAACAGTTTGCTGCTAGAAGAAAAGAAAGTGCTAAAAATACATTTGGTTGATGATGTGAGTACAGTCATCTCACAATTCAAAAGCAATTTTTCTAGCCTAGAAGAATCTACATCCAAAGTGGTAGAAGAGAAGTACTTAAAGAAGAGACTCAATGAACTAATGAGAAACTTTGCACTAGACTTGAATTCTCTTAAGTCTGGTCAAGCATCATTGAAATAATTTGCTGATGAAGGAAGAAGGATCATTGCAACATGCATGGATCAAGACAAGCTCACCAATGCTCATTTCAAGAAAATAAAAGAGGCAAAAGCAATGATTGAGTAGGTAAAGAATTCAGTGACAGACACATCCACAGATGTGAACATGTGCAACAATGTCTACCAAGGACAGATAGACAAGATTGAGAAGGAAGAAAAAGAGATAACGGGGATAAGGTCTAGATAGACTCAGTTGAGGAATGGTCTTGCGCCCTCTGTAGACATCCTCAATTAGAATATTAAGGAGATTGATGCCACCATGGTAACTTATGATCATGGTCCCATCAGTGACTTGGAGAAGATGGAGAAGCTTCAATATGCATTATGCGCCCATCTCCAGATAGTTAACTCCTTGATAACCTTTTGGAAGAAGGAGATCCAAAACCTCAAAATTGCATATCCGGATGTTTTCCCAAAATGAATATGTATATACAGTTTTTTGATACACCTTTGTCATTAATGTCAAAGGGGGAGTTGTGTATAGAATATGGAGTATGATATGTATAGGGAGTTATAAGATTATGTATAAAAATGTATAGAAGACAAAAAAAATTTGTGTTAAGGGACAGTTAGAGACTTGGCCATATTCCTTTGTTGCCATTAATGACAAAGGGGGAGATTGTTGGCAAGTTGTCTATACTGAGGTATATGACTAGATTGTTGTCATTATGGCAACAAAGTCATATAGCAGTTTGGAGTCAGCGCACTTAGTGTAAAGATCAGAATTTAGTTAAGAGTTGAAGACTGGATAGTGCATAGAGTTCCTGCAGCTCAAAGCATTAGCACACGTGTGTATAGATGAATTATGGTATGCACCCTAGAAGTTAAGTTTGTTAGACTATACTTATGCTTAGTCTATGAGCGCATAAGTAGCTATGCAAAGATGTGAAAGTTACAGTCAGTTGAAGTTGCATAGCCAGTGTGTGTCAGCAGAGAACAAAGCATAGAGCCGACAGTTAGCATTTTGGTTTGTGATTATAATTTAATGTTGTAAAGGCCATGCACCCATTATATTTAGGTTGCTGACATGTTTATATGTATAATTGTAAGCACGCTTAAGCCAATTCATTTGGAAGTGTTGTTTGTAATTAGTTATAAGGCCAACCTAATTGTTTTGTATGTATGAGCATATAAATATAAGATGCACCCATTGTATTCGGCATGGAAGTCATAATAGAGTTGTGATAAGTAGAGCAAAGCTATGCAAAGACAACATAAGATGTATTAGAGATTTTCTAGAGGTCAAAGCATCAGCGCACCAAAGGAACTGATCTGACAAGTAGTGTCACAATGATAGTTCACCTACAGATATAGTGTGTATCTAAAATCAGAAGGTTGTAGCCTTCACCATTTGAGCAGTGAGCTTGAGGAAAGTGAGTCCACTCCCTTCACAAGGATCATTGTAAAAGACTCCTAACATGGTTTGACCCTTAACAAGGTCTACTGTACTTAAAGCATTGTAAAACTACTCCTAACAGGGTAAAGGATCTTCTAACAAGGATCACAAAACACTAGTGTAGAATATTAGTAGGTATCAAGTCCCACCAGGGTTTTTGCCTATTTGGGTTTCCCTATAACCATATTGGTGTCATGTGTTGATTTCATGTTTC
Source organism: Chamaecyparis obtusa (assembly GCA_027943335.1). Lineage (NCBI taxonomy): Eukaryota > Viridiplantae > Streptophyta > Pinopsida > Cupressales > Cupressaceae > Chamaecyparis > Chamaecyparis obtusa. The sequence goes on along the minus strand of BSBK01012421.1, from coordinate 81,225 downwards.
ATGTTTATATAAATGTTTAAAGTGAAAAGTTAAAATATAGTGAACATTGATTCACCCCTCCCCCCCCCCTACCGCCCTCCCCCCCTACCCCCTCTTAGTGTTCCCATTCCTAACACAAACAAGCTTGACAACAAAATTTGTCAAAGTTGTCATGACAACTTTGCAACTTTTCAAAAGTTGTCGTGACAAGAATTGTCAAAATGCCTCACGAAGGCTAAAAGAAGTTAGGGATCCATTTGGATAGTTTTTCCTAGTCTCCATAATCTACTTAAGTGTTTTTCCAACTAGAGATGAGGGTTGGCAAGTTTTGTAACCTTTTGTTTTTTTTAATCGAATTTACTGGTGCACTGTGTAGAACCAAAAATAGAGCTAAGAGCTCGATTATCCTTGTGCTATAGATTGATCTGAGCCTAGTTGTTGCATGTGAATTTAGTCTTGTGTTTCTAGTTTCATTTTGTGTGTGTATACTTAGGATTGGGTTTTCTTTACTTTGTTTTCCATAAGTCTTTCCTTTGTGGCCAGTTCATTGGTCTAGACAGGGTTGAGAGACCAAAAATGGCTCTAGTGTGAAAACCACTGGTGGGTATCGTACGACCCTATGGAATATGCTAGAGAACTTTATATATGGTGTAAACATGAATTTTTGTGTCCAGGTGCATAGGGGAGCTAATTTTACCATCAAGCCCTAGGCAAGCCATAGTGAGCCTGGCTAGGAAGCCTGACTGTTGCAAACAGTGGATAGAAAGCTTCAGGGATTGAAAGACTTGATCCAAAGGTGAAGAAGCAAAGAAAATTGGTTAAAGACTCTATGCTATGAAAGAGAGGTGTTGAACAATCTTGTGAAGGGAGAAAGAGCCATTTCTCCACTGTGATCAGTAATAGGCAATTAGACCTTAGAAATAGGCACAGTAATAGAAAGGTATTGTACAGATTCCTTGAGGACTAGAAACCCTAAAAATCCTCAAGATCTTTGAAAAGGGTGTCTGAATATCAACTTTTTTTATGAACTTGTGTGGGAAGGTGAAGAGTTATAGCCTGTAAGGTGTGTTGAAAGACCTAGTTAGGCCTAATTGGGGCTTGTAGCCTTTTTGCCTAACTTTGGTGAGATCGCCTATTGAACAAAGGTGTTTGGAGACTTAAGCACCTCAAAACCATTCAAGAATAATTTTTAGGTCTTCTATCCAACTGAAAAGATTTTCAAGTTGAAGGTGTTAGGTGATGGACTTAGGAAGATGAATCCATGGAAGGGAACGAGGAGACAGAGTTGAGTTGGTGACTTGGTAGAGAGGTCTTGGAGAGAGAGGTGATTATGGAAGAATCCCTCATAGGGGTAGGGTCTTAGAAGAACCCTAAATAGGCCAGGAGAAGGACCTAGTGGAATTCCTAGGGGAAATAGGACTCGGACAAAGAGACCTCCCTATGAGGAACCTAGAGGATTTAACTAACTAAGAATGATGTAGGTTCTAAACACTGGGCTCATATGGAAAATAGACCTAGCCCAATTTCTAGACCTCTCATGTAGGGTCACGATACTTCCAAAAGGAAGTTGTAGGGAGGACCAATGATCAATGGTTGGGAGGTAAATCCTATAATGATGTTCTCCCTCTCAATAAGGAAACAAAGATATAAGACTTCTAGAATGCATAAAAGCACATTAATTGTCTTCTCTCTCATGTTCTTGATATTATTTGAAATGAAAGAAATTATTTTCGTTATACAATTATTCAATTTCATAAGAAAGAAATTAATTTATTTTTTTTGTTATAGTCATGGTCATGTGGAAGAGAAACATATTCATTTATATTTATAATGATAGATACATGATTTTTTTTTTCCATATGAATTTGTTAGAAATTGTATTAGAATTTCTATTGTTATAGTTTAGCATGTTACAACCGCCATGAAAGAATAGTCTAAAGAACAATAATATCACAATCCTATTAGGGAGAGTATTCTTGAAGGAATCATCAAAGTTAACTTGCAAGGAGGCAGCATCAAATAATAGTAAGAACGATATTAGATTATAGAGAATAAAATAACTTCTTGTGGGTGTAAATTTCTAAACAATTGAAGGAGAATGGGTGAATATGACAGCTCATAAGAATAGTGACACGCACACAATACAAGCCTATAGAGAAGGAGACACTCAAAGGAGAGCAAGACCATAAGATAAGAGTTTTGGTAAATTTCACGAAGTTATTCTTGAAGATCCCATGAGGATAAGCCTTATCTCAATGCCATGAAGAGTCTCTTTTTCTTTCAAACTCATTCAACACATATTTTATTTGTATGCAAGTTTAGTTTGAGGCAAATTGATCAATCAAAGAGACTTTTGATGGTGTTCCCAAGCATCTAGGGAGTTGTATGAGAAGTTTCAACTTTCTGAGAGCATATAGGAGTTGATTTTGGAGCACCTTCAATGAATGAAATAAAAAATAGCAAGGACTTTTTTCTTTAATGTTGCCTTGGAATTTTTGTGGAATGAAACAAGGAAAGGTAGTTTTTGGGTGCCAAAATGAGGTCCAACCAATCAGACTAGGAAAAGAATAGTTGATTTAATAGTCTTTAAGTCTTGTCAAATATTCTCACCCCTATTGGGACAAAGAAATAGTCTACCTAGGCTAGTAGTTTTTGGAGTTCCTTTCTAGTTTTTAGATAGCATTGTAACTCAACAACTTAGTTGTAAAAAGTTCTCTAAACTCCATTTTCAAGACCTAAAATATTTTCAAACTTGCATCCATTTGTAAACACTTTTTCTATCAATAAATAGAATCTTTTTTCCTTCCCTAATCTACATTTTTGTGTGCAATTATGAGCAATTGATGTGGTTTTTTGTGATAGTATATGCAATCCTTAAATTTCATGTCTCATTCTGAAATTCCTACATGGATAAAAATACACACTTTACATGGGTTATAGGTTGTTATTGATTCTTAAAAAATATTGATTATGAAAAACTTTTATTTTCCTTCTAAAACTATGAACACTTTACCTTTCCTATGAAATACTAATGCATAACTATGTCAAACCCTAAGTTGTGCATAATTTAGCTTACTCATTTCATAGATTGTGTCAAAATAGTACATGTTGTAAAGATTTTTTGTATCACCTCCCCTTAGGATTTAAGAGTATTTTTATGTCATTTTCTTCCTCTTTTCTTTGTGAAATACAATAGGTTAGAGTAGTTTTGCTTAAACATCAAGGGAACCAACCATGTTTGGAGATTTAGTCCAATCTACGAGCAATCCAAAAGCCTTGGAGTGTTTCCATATTATCAATTGAAGAGAAAACAATTGTTTTACTCTCTTGAGGGTGCAATTCATCTTTGATAATAGTTTTTAGCACATCTGGTGGGAATGTTTGAGTTAATTCCTTTATTCACTTCTTTTTCTTGTTGAATTTTTTAACATAGCCAACAACCCTATCACTTTAATTTTTTATATTTAGTGTATGAAGTTCTTAGAAGATGAATGATAAGAGTGCACACAAGAGATAGTTTATAACCTTTTTCATATGTGTAATTGTCACCACCTAGGAGAAGAGGAAGAATGTTGTGAAAAAATCCAAGTGTTTCAAAGAACATGGTGTTCACTCCCTTTCTATAGGATTTCATAGGCAAGGTTACTTCATGCATACACTCCTCTAAAATGGTCACATTTGATTCCTATGTCTACAACTATCATACAATTTTAGTCTCATCTAATGGATGCAATCCATTAAATCTTGGACAATATGATGGCATCCCCATGGATGCCCTCAAAAACATTCATTTTTAATGGAGAATATTAAACCACTCCCATTAATAATATTGTAGATATAGTAAACATGTGTACAATTCTTCAAAGCCCTACAACAGTTTAGAGGTTTGAGATTGAATTCCATCAACACCTACGATTGGCTAGGAGAGGCCTTATGTAGGCATTTTGAAGACTCCACCAAGACATCCAATCTAAATTCAAGTTGCAATTGCGGATCTAGACTCTAGTCTAGACACATCTTGGCAATGCTCTATAGCTTCACTCGATGCATGACAAGCTACTCTACTATTCTTGAATAACCAAAACTTCAAAATATTTTTTAAAAAAAATCTTAAGGGCTATCAACTAGTCATCGGGAGGCATGTTCTAGATCTACCTCCAAAAATTGAAAAAGATCAAAAATAGCAAGCAAGAACCTAAAAGTATATATTTGTTACTACTTTCAATGCACCAAATCAAAATTTTTCACTACTAGTTTCTCTCTACAATGAATGATTACTTGGCTCTTCAAATGATTAGAATCAATTTATTGAATCACTAGTACAATGTGTGTATTTAGTTGGCCAAATTTAAAATGGAAAGGTGTTCCAAAATGGAATGAAGAAACAAATTGAAGAAGCAAACAACTAAATGAAGGTAAGTGTGATACGTAAACAAACAAGACCTAATGTATAAGAGTGTGTAAATGGATAGTAGGGAGAGGGCCTAGTACATGCTCACCCTAACTTTACGCTTCTCAAAATCTTATGTGGATATTTCAAATTACTCTCAATTTTTACAATAGATTACTTATCAAGTCCTTTATTTAAAAATAAAACTTCAAGTCCACATGGTCAAATATGATGATTTTTTGTGTGAAGGTGTCCAAAATGGTTCCAAAAACTTATAAGACCAATAGGTGTGCACTAAATCATGCTTAATGTTGCACTGATGTGGCATCACATGAATGGTTTTTGAAATTTAGAGGCATCATTTTGGGGATATGCATTGATGAGACATTTTTAGTGCACCACTATAGGGTCTATTTTATCCACCTATTATAACATGTATTGGCCTTGCACATGTATTGACTCCTCTCCCCTATAAAGTTAAGGGTCGGTTTGTCTGTTGGAATTACAGAATGCTGGAATTTACAAATACTAGAATTTGCCAATTCATGAAGTTTTAAATCTAGAAAATGGTTTTTGGAATATGACTGGAACTATTCGGTTCATTTGGAATATGAGTGAGAAGATGTGTTTTTTGCATTTGGTTCCATAAATCTGGAATTGGAATACAACTTGAATAAAGTTTTTTCTTTTTTTAAATATATTTTTTAACAAAAATGTAATCTTTAAAAATAGAACAATCAACCTTTATTTGTCATTTTAGAGTGAAATATTGAATACATATAAGAATTAAATGTGATTTTTCTTGACTATGTTGTGTTAGAGAGGAAAATAAATGATTCCAAAAAAACACCAGGTCAACTATTCACTGTTTGCGGTTGTCGAGGAGGCCAACTTACTCGAGAGAGGGTCGAGGGCCAAGAGCAGTCGCGTGCACGTAGGGAAGAGGGAGATCATGAGGGTCAACATGGACTTCGCCGAGAGCTATGATGGAAGATTTAGGCCGCGGCTAAATAGCCGAATATTTGCACCCGATGATGGAGCCCGTGCCTGGCAAACCGTATTCCTGCAAAACTATATTGTTGCAGATATCGTGGACAACACAGCTGTCACTATCACTTTTAATTAAAATTTATTTTTATTATAAAAAAAATCCAGCCCCATCATTTAAAGGTATTGAATAAATGGTAAACTACAATGTAAAACATATAAAGGAAGTTTGAAAAGAGTTGAAAAAAAAACTAAGTGTCCCACTCCGTAAGATATTTATCAGGGGATACTTAATATTTTTTTAAAAATTTCTTTATATTTTAAAATTTCGTTCAATAGTTTACTTTCTATTGAAATAATTAATTAGTTTATTAATTTATAAATTAGTTATTAGAAATATATTAATTAATTAATTTTACTATTAAAATATTAATATATCTTTACTAATTAACATATCTTTAGTAATTAATTTATAGATTAATAAATTAATTATTAAAGGTATATAAATTAGTTAATTTTACTATTAAAAAATTAATACACATGTTCAATATAGATATATGTAAATATATACTTATAATTAAAAAAATTTAAATTTAAATATTTTAAAATCTTAAATACTATATGTATATATTCATATATCAATATAAAAGATTGCAAATATATCTTTATGAATCATAAATATATACAATTAAACATTTCTATAAAAAGCAATATATCAAAATGTTAAGAAATAATTAATTAAAATATTAAAAGTTAAAAATAGTTTTTAAAATAATAGTAAAAAATATTATATATAAAAAAATTTATATAAGAACAAAATAAACTAAAAAATTACAAAAGCTTGTATATAATATAGATTTATAGTAATTTAATAAATATATTTATATTAATAATATAAATAAAAAATCTATAAATATATTTATTTTTATTTTTATTAATATATAACATATGAGAGCATAAAATTGAGAGCTTTTAATTGTATGGATTGAAGAATGAAAACCAGATATTAATGTATGTAGGAATGTTGCACCATACCAAAGAAAACTTTTAGCTAACCACAATTCTCTCCATTCAAAAGAATAGAATTCCAACAATCTATTTTAGAGGGGCACAAATAAGAATATACCACAAATGTGTATTCTTTTCTAAGTAGAAAATAAGTTTCAATTCTTTTGCATTAACTTAATTTTTCAAGTAGTGCCAGTAGTAAATAAAATCTATATAAGATATTTTACTCTTTTATTACACAATGACACTCTTTGGTTGAATACAATGACCATTCCCTTAAAATTTCTTCTTTAGACAAGCATACAAGTTAATAGGAAAAACAAAAAAATATATACATATAGTATTTAAGATTTTAAAATATTTAAATTTAATTTTTTTTAATTATTAGTATATATTTGCATATATATATTTGAACATGTGTATTAATTTTTTAATAGTAAAATTAACTAATTTATATATCTTTAATAATTAATTTATTAATCTATAAATTAATTACTAAAATATGTTAATTAGTAAAGATATATTAATTTTTTAATAGTAAAATTAATTAATTAATATATCTTTAATAATTAATTTATAAATTAATAAACTAATTAATTATGTCAATGGGAAGTAAACTATCAAACGAAAATTTAAAATATAAAGAAATTTTTTAAAAATACTAAGTATCCCCTCGTAAATATCTTATAAATATAAATATATTATTAAATTACTATAAATGTATATTATATACAAGTTTTTGTAATTTTTAAGTTTATTTTTTTCTTATAGAAAGAATTTTATATATAATATTGTTTACTATTATTTTAAAAACTATTTTTAACTTTTAATATTTTAATTAATTATTTCTTAACATTTTGATATATTGCTTTGTATAGAAATATTTAATTGTATATATTTATGATTCACAAAGATATATTTGCAATCTTTTATATTGATATATGAATATATACATATAGTATTTAAGATTTTAAAATATTTAAATTTAATTTTTTTTTAATTATAAGTATATATTTGCATATATATATTGAACATGTGTATTAATTTTTTAATAGTAAAATTAACTAATTTATATATCTTTAATAATTAATTTATTAATCTATAAATTAATTACTAAAGATATGTTAATTAGTAAAGATATATTAATTTTTTAATAGTAAAATTAATTAATTAATATATCTTTAATACTTAATTAATTAATTATTTCAATAGAAAGTAAACTATCAAACGAAATTTTAAAATATAAAGTATCCCCTCGTAAATAACACTAAGTTTTTTTTTCAACTCTTTTCAAACTTTCTTTATATGTTTTACGTTTTAGTTTACGATTTATCCAATACCTTTAAACGATGGGGCTGGATTTTTTTAATAAAAATAAATTTTAATTAAAAGTGATAGTGACGGCCGTGTTGTACACGCTATCTGCAACAATACGGTTCTGCAGGAATACGGTTTGCCACGCACGGGCTCCATCATCGGGTGCAAATATGCCGCCGAGGCAGCGGCTAAATAGCCGAATATTTGCACTGCCTGGTAAGTTGTGCCTCCCGGTCCTAACCATGCCATCGTGTAACAACCTGACACTACTCCAATGACGTGACTGCTTCTCTTCGTGCAAATCAGTCATGTCTAATCAAACTGTATCTTTAGAGGATACGGTAGTAGTTTAGATAAAAGTATTATGTTTTTTATTTGATTTATTTTATGGTTTTTATTTTATGTTATTTAATGACATAATTTTAAAACTTTAAAATAACATGAAATTTAAAAAACATAAAATAGAAAATAAAAACTAATTTATTATCATTTAAATAAATTAGTTTTTAAAGTTTTAAAATTATGTCATTAAATAACATAAAATAAAAACCATAAAATAAATCAAATAAAAAACATAATACTTTTATCTAAACTACTACCGTATCCTCTAAAGATACAGTTTGATTAGACATGACTGATTTGCACGAAGAGAAGCAGTCACGTCATCGGAGTAGTGTCAGGTTGTTACACGATGGCATGGTTTGGACCGGGAGGCACAACTTACCAGGCAGTGCAAATATTCGGCTATTTAGCCGCTGCCAAGATTTAATTACCCGGACAGCCTGCCCCCTTACGTTAGCCTTCCCCTCCGTAAAAACTACCAAAATAAGCGTGGTTTCTCTAAACTACAGACGCTATTTTTTGAGGATGGGAGCCATACGCTGGATGGGACACCCGTACGCTTTTTCAGTGTGCTAGATGGGAGACCCGAAAATGACAGACCTGCACAGGAGAGACATTCCGAGCAGGCCGAGCCAAAGGCGTACATATAGGTGCACAAGGACTAAGCCAAAGGCCCGCATAGGCTGATTTCCACCCACGGAAACCCTTGTCGTTCAAACCCCAAAGCATGATGCTTTCTTTTTCAAAACCACGGAAGAAGGAAGCTCGTCGTCATGGGCTAATACAGAGGATGTAATGGAGATGCTTGATTCAGTCACAGTTCTAGGATATAGGCTTAAGATTATCTCTAATTCGCATATACTGTTGCTGCAGTTGTGTAAATTGCAGCTGCTTCAACGGACAATATGCAGACTTTAAAAATTATCCAATTCCAGGGTTTGAGGTGGAAGATAGAATGTGCGTTTTGGGGTAAAATTAGAATATAGAAAAACCTATTCCATTTTCATTTTTAGATACAAACACGAAATTGGTAAATTCCAGCTCAATTCCACCAAACAAACGATAAATGGTAAATAGCATTGAAACGCAAATTTCACTATTACAACTATATATAACTAACATATTTAAAATATTTGATATATATATTATTAATAATTTAAGTATCAAGACAATCAAATAAGGGAAAATGCATTTGATGAAACAGTCCAGAAAAAGGTGAAGTGGGCAAGGTCCCGTTACATTTCTTGCTACCAAAGCTCAGATTGGTTGGCAGTTCTTCCTATCGTGGAGGTGGGGTCTCCTGTTATTGGATTAGAATTAGCAATTTATAAGTTATTTTTGATGTGTATGGCCCTTCCAAAGGCAACCTTAATGTTCAATTCCTAGGTCTTCTCCATTGCAGAGTCTCTACCCATGTTTGGGGGGCTTTAGGAATATGTTGGACAAATTTTGTAACGGCTCCTTCCAGGGATGGTTTAGCGGGGACGAGGTGCGAAGAACAAGTGTTGGCTCCTGTGTTCAACTTAGAACTCGCAATTTTTAATTTCTTTTTTTATGGGTTTTGACCGTTTCTAAGGCAATCTTTATCCTCAATTTTTAAAATCTTCATGTTCAGTTGCAAACACGCTACCCACTTTCGTGGGGCTTATATAAATATGTTAATGGGCATATTTTGTAATTGAGCTCTTCACTGCTGAGACAAATCGGGCATGTACTATGACTGTTTTATTGAATCGATTAGTATTAGGGTACACTACACATAAAAACCCTTTTTTAAACATTAGCAAAAACATAATAAATGTAAACGCTGAATCTTGAGGCAATCTAGAACGAGCAAAAAATAATCCATAAATTTATCAGTCCATACTCCAACTCACTTTAGGCTCTTGAAACAAGGATCGCCGGAAAAAAGTAGGCAGATGTTCCAACGTTAATAAACAAGGTATCATCTCCTAAATCAAGTCACAACCTTCAGAATGCCATGCCCCGACCTCATGTTTTTTTCATGCAACAGAGCTACCTGGGCAATCCATTTTTCTGCAATCTCATGACAAACATTGCTGCAGAAATCTCGGAATATTTAAAGAGAAGTGAATTCATCAATACACAAAATAAACCCATCATGAGCACGAGCTTGTACTCTAGAAGTAACTTGATTTTCTTTATGTACTTTATTTGGTCTTTTTCTTTGAAGCTGGTGAGGCTAAGAGCTCAAGCGGAATGCCACACTTAACAGGACAACTTTGAGCTCACAGCATAGCAGCTGTAGAAAATAATGCAAGTAGAAAAGGCGTTTATGGTCAAACATTAATCATTTTACTAATTGCATGATTATAAACTCAAAAACTAAATAGGTAACATCCATTAAAAAGTATCAAAATTAACATGATCCCTCAAACATCCATATATTCTCTCCCTTTTCAAAATCAATCAAACTTGCAAAATTATGTCTATCTTGGGACGTCTAAATCTGTCAATTTCGCTAACAGCAGTATAAATTGGATACTTTGAGTGACACACAAGCTTCAACAAGATTAGTAAGGCAATATAAAACCTCAGCATTCCTAAGCCATTTCAAGATAATTTTGAAACTGAAATTGCAGATATCATTGAGTTAATGCTGAAAGCAAGTGAAACTAGATAAAATAATGTGGCGTTGAATATCAAAGACCAAATTTGGTGTTGCAGACAATTCATTTGATTTCTTCCCATCAAAGATTCCTCAATTTGGTTAGTTCCTATAGAAATACCATACTTTACAAAAGGCTCAAAGTTTGGCTTTATACATTCTGAGAAATATATCACATACCTATAAAATATCATTAAGCGTTCTAAAAGGTCACTAATATTACATTCAGTTCTTTTCTCAATCTTCTGGTGCTTGCCCTGTGAGGTTCAAGTCAGATACTGTCACTGTACCTGAATGGTCTGCATCAAGCATATTGAATTCTTTGATAAGAAGTGCCACATCTTCCTTTTCAATCTTCCCCATCTCTTTCAGTTTATAAAGAACAAACTCTGAAGGACTGGAGAGTAACATTAAATTAAAACCACAACCTTTGAATTAATAGTTGAACAATAATAAGAGATTTTCACAATACATAATGTATAGAGAAAGCTGATTCTGGATTAAATTGTGAACAAGTTTTTTGCATGGACATTTCAAACCACACTCTGTGATCCATCATAAGGATAGACCAAAAATCCTGATGATGGATCACAGAGTGTAATCTGAAATGTTGATGCAAAAAACTTGTATCCAATTTAATCCAGAATTGGCTTTCTCTATTAATAGTTGAAGTTGCAATGGCACAGCAAACAGAAAACATTGCAACTACTTACACTCTTCATTTTTCGACATTGCGTACCTATACATTCACATTTCAAAATAGTTTCTACTTTTTTTACATTTCTAAGTAAAAAATGTTACTTTAAAGACAATCTTACTCATAACCTATAAACTAAGAATTTTGTCTTAATGCCACATATTGGAAATACTGTACCTAACAGCTCCATCAGAATCCATATCTGCTGCCTCCAAATCTGCCCTTGTTGTCTTGCGCCTCAAAACCCAATGCACCAGTGACTGTTGCCTATCTTCAGTTCTTACCTCAGCAAGGTACAAGAAGAACTGTATCAGACATAGGGTACTGACAATGATCCAAATACTAGCAAATATGCGTCCAGTCTTTGTTGAAAAGCTTTGATCTCCATATCCTAATGATGTAATTGTTGTACACACACAATAGAATGAGTTGAGTAAATCCAACCGCTCAACTTCATAAAGGAAAACTATTCCAATGACTATCAGAGCCAGCAGGATTAATAGACACACCAAGAGCTTCAACTTTGATCTGTTCATCTTATTTTCATTGAATAGGTCACTAAAACCATTATTTTCTCGCTTGTGAAATGCTTTGATCAATAAACTTTCCTGCTTCTCAACAAGGTAATCTGCTGCACCACTAAGAAGCAAGCCCACAAGGGCCATTCCAGAAAAGACAAAGAAGCAAGCTAAAAGCTTCGGGAGAACACCGTTGGGCACGAGATCTCCATAACCAACAGAAGTCATTGTTACAACGGTGAAATATAAAGCATCAACCAGCCTGCTTGTCCTTTTACCACTCAGTTCATCCTCTACATTATAAAAACAAATCATGCCCGCTCCCAAGTAAATGAACAAGACCAACCCAGCTTGAGTGAGAGTAGGACGAATGCCTTTAGTTTTATTGGGTAATATAGAATGCATGTCCTCTCTTTTAGTTTTACTTTTATTTGAAAAAGATGATGGAGCAGTTCTGCAATGAAAAAGTCGCCTAGATCTTGAACTTACATTCTTCTCAGTCAGAAAATTAGAAAAAGGGGCTCTTTTAATCCAGTCTCTTCCACCAAAACTTCCATTCTAGATGCGTAAAACTATAAGGAATTTGTCAAGCAAAAAGTACAGGTTAAATCATCCAGATCCTATGCCTATGAATAATCGCAAGCTGCTTCCAATTTGAACCTTCTCTGGTGCACCATAATCTTCAAAGGACCCACTTTTGTTTGACTGCCCATTTAATCTGAAAGAAAGAAACAACTATTAATACAAAATGCTGATCCAGGAAAACACCAACTCAATATAAAAATTTCACAACTAGAACTTATTTACTTAATTTCTTTGCTCACGAATCCAAACTAATATGCCTCTTGAGACTAGCTTTATCAGAATAGACTACAAATTGCTAGATCACAATTTCGGAGCATCCTTGGTAAGGTTTGGTTAAATGTGGGTTGTGCATGAGAAAGTAAGTGTGCCAGAAAGGATGTAGTGTCAGTCTACGGTTAGCACTAAACGTTAAACAAAGGATAAAGGTCGCATGCACTTCCACTCGTAAGCTCATTTCAGCAGAACATTGGAGAGTTTGGGTGGGTATAGATGAAGATGGATTATATAGGAAATATTTCCATTTCTTTATAGAAAAATTTGACAGTTATTTCTAATTTTCTCAGGAATTATATGAGGAGTTTCAAATCATTCTTATAGCTTATATAATAGTCAAATTTCATTGTAATAAAAAGCATAATTGTTCTCAAATTCAAAATTTTGAGGAGTATTGCATCGTTTTTCTTAGTTTATCCATACTGTTGTTTTTTCTTGCTAATGCCAAAAAATCTTGTGTGGTCAGATCGGTTGAGCCATTGGCAGGTGTTGTAATGACCCCAACCCATGGCATTGGATCAAAAGCTACTGAATTATCAAGTAAACCTAATATGCCGTCAATGACCAGGTAAACAAACTTAATCATATTAAATGCAAAGTAGAAAAAGAAATCCCACCTTTACTAATTAAATTTGAAGTCAAATCTCTACCATAAAAGAAAAAGGCAAGTACTCCGAGTTTTCAAATAAACGCAGAGACACCTTTTCATTTTTCAAACGGTATACCGTATCCATTGCATTCATGGATCAGATAGAAGTGGAAAACCAAATCATTTTGAAATTGAATAATTGTCATAGTGGGAATTAGTCTGGAATTGACATTTGTTATTTCTCATTTTGTCGAATCTTCAGTTTGGGAGTGCAATATGAAAATAGAATAGAAATATGTAAATACTCATTTTGTCAAAAATGAGCATGTCTACACTTAATTTTTTAATTTTTTATCTGTGTGAGAAGGATTTAATTTATTTTTTATTTGTCTCGGTAGTTTGTAACTTTGTTATTTATTCGAATTTATATTCAAATTTTTTCGAAAAAAATTCAAATTTTTTGCCAAAAATTTTTTCAAATTTTTTGCCGAAAGTTTTTTTCAAATTTTTTGATGAAATTTTTTTGTGGAATTTTTTTCAATTTTTTGTTTTTTAAAATTGATTTTGTACTTTTTTGAATATTTTTTTTCGAATTTTTTTTCCAAATTTTTTGTCGAATTTTTTTCAAATTTTGGTTGTAGTAATTGTAACTTGGTTGCCTGCCACCAACTTTGGCTGCCTAAAGCTGTCTGCGATTCTATTTTAAATTCAATTCCATTAATAAAAATGAATAATTAAATTAAAAAATATTAAAACAATTCAAAAAAAAATCATACTCAAATTCCAATTCCAGTTTTAAAAAGTGGAACCAAAGTCTCCAAAAATAATCCAGAATTGAAAAACCGGATTATTAAATCCATGATTTGACCATTTCTAGCATTTGATCAAATCCATCATTTCCTAATTCCTGCTACCAAACGGTAAAAAGTAAGAGCTCTGGGTTTTCAAATAAACACAAAGATGCATTTTCATTTTCAACAAAGAATGATGTCCGCTTCAATTTGTTAGCAGGTTCTTCATCAAGAGAGTAAGCACCATATCCATTGCATTCGTGGATCAGATAGACATTAAAACCAAATACATTCATTAATACAGAAGGAGGGCTGGGCCCTCAGTGTTATGATTTAGCACCGATGTAAACTGTGTCTTTGAGCATCAGTCCAATTATTTCGCCTCCAAACAAGCTTTATAATTTTAGAACAAGCGATACAGATTCGTAGAATGTTGCAAACTATTAAAGACCTCAGAAAATAAATATATAAACCTATAAACTATTAAAGACTTCATGAATTTGATTATATAAACCTACCCAACAACAAATACACCTATATCAATCTCAATTCTATTCACCGACTTTGAAGTCTGATCATCACCAAAAAATGCTATGGATTTTCTAGCTAAAGACTACACCAACTACACCACTTATACAAAGCTGTATTTCAAAGTTTCAAACTAAATACGATGACTTCAGGATTACCCAATGACTTCAGATTACCCATCCTGTGATTCAATACTTCCGGATTACCCATCCACCGATATAATACTAGATGCTGGAAACCCTGGATCAAGTAAAAGCTAAAGATTTCATAGAAGTCCAAAATGTACAAGAGTTGCATATCAATATCTACACTTCCAAAGACAGCCAAGTCATGTAGTAACCTAGAATCAGAGCACCGACAGTTGAGCTGTGGTATAGTAGTAATACTTTGCATCCAATGTAGATAACACTTGGTCTTAAAAAATACAACAACTCCCCCAGTAACCCCGCATCAGAGCATTGCCTGTTGAGCTATTGTCTAGCGGTAACATTTTGTTCCCAGTGCAGATACATTCAGATTCAAAACGTGGTAAAACTCCCCCATATTATTTATGCATGTCACGGTATGAATATGCTAATGTTTTAGGCTCTTCTACCACTAATCTATCAGCTCCTTTGTGATTTGGAGTACAGATTGTTCATACAAAACCCCACCTTAATTACATTTTGTACTAATGTGCTATGATCGATGTGATGGAAGAGTTGGCTTTCACTACATCATGGTTCAAAATTCTGTATGAGATCGGCTAGATGATGACCTTAAAGTCGGAGTTTAAATCCTAGATTTTCCAAAATGGTATCAGAGTCGGCGTTATGAAATCAATTTTCTTTCAGCAGTGTTGGGAAATCAGTAAACAATTGAAACATAAAGTTTACCAATCCTTACTCAATACATAGGGCTTATATATAAAGGGAAAGTAACTCGGGTAGATCATAACATCTACGCATTCCCACAATTGGGCATCATAAAAATAAAGTGGGATACAAGTGTCAGCCACGAATAGCTTAGATCTCAATATCAATTACAAATAGAGGGTCACCTCTTAAAACACAAACAAGATCAGATTTGCTATTTGCAGTTGGCCAATTCCAAATGCCGACGTATAAGACAATAAAATTCCAAAACATCCACCAAACAATAGCCCTAAATATATACAGTAAACTGCAGCAACTGTAAAAAATATTTGCAAAGAAAAATACAGAGAACTTACATGGCTTACTTCGTTTGAATCGAAAAGAACGGGTGAAACTTTCAGCAGAGCAAAATCGTGGTCTGCAACATACATGGGATGAGAGACAAGTAGGCATTCGTTCGTCGTGGAGATAGCCCGTCCCTGGCATCTGTTTAGCTACAGGAATGGATGTCGCAGTCGTTGGGTTGTGGGACAGGGAAAAGACAGTTAGAAAGACTTTTTCTGGAATCGATATTATTCTTATTGACACCGACTATAAATGTCTCCTGGCAGAATGACACGTTATGATATGGTCAAGCACAAGCATAAAGAACATAATTGAGTCGTTATGACAAGCATAAAGAACATAATTGAGTATAATTGAGTAGAAGGTTTTTATGTTGAGGAGATTTTAAGATTCAATTCTTTAACCAATTAATATGATATGGTCAAGCACAAGCATAAAGAACAAAATTGAGTAGAAGGGTTTTATGTTGAGGAGATTTTAAGATTCAATTCTTTAACCAATTAAGTATAGAAGAATATTAATCATAAACACAATATGAGAACATTTAACATAACACAACAATTTTGGTTACGGGGAAATTCAAATAGATAAAAATTTCAGTGGGAATTGACACTCATTAATAATCAGCACTAATGTATTATGATCCCTGTTAGAAGACTTTACAACCCTATTAGGAGTTGATCTTTACAATGCATTTAGTACAGTGATCTGGTCAAGGGTCGGGCCCTGTTAGAAGTCTTTCGGAACCTAAGCAAAGAGTTGGACCTTAATGAGGTTGATTCTAAGTAAAGACAGTTGTACAGTTGTATATATCAGTGAGTGTTCCTGACAGGTCCCAGGAACAGTTTTGTATGTGATTTGCAGTACGGTTGCAATAGAGCATTGTGCTTATATATTTATGTTTTAGACATATGTATGATGTTATGTTCATGGACACAAAGTCAGATATGCAGTACAAATTGAGTTATGAAGTCACCAGTTGACAGTTGCAGTTTCCTGAGTTTATATGGAAGAGTCGACAGAGTTTATATGATTGCAGTAGTTGTGCCTATCATCTTGGGTTCTGTTGCAAATCTTCCAACAATACCAACTGCATTGGAAGTGTCTGGCCTGGTTTGAGTAAGATATATAAGTTTGCCAATCATAGACTTATATAAGGTTATATCTCACTAATACATTTGGGGGCATTTTGCAACGGCTATGTGTCGCTATTGCGATGGCTATGTGTCGCAATAGCAACACCCATAGACGTCGCTATTTTTTAGTCGCATATTGCGACGCCTATGGGTAGCCGTCGCAATTGCGACACATAGCCCATCGCAATGTGGCTAAGATTTGTTAGCGGCATGGGCGTCGCCCCCCCGTCGCATGGCTTTGGAGGGCTGTCGCAATCGCGACGGGCCTCCCAAGCAATTGTGACAGGCACCTGCATCGTATTACGATGGGTTCCCGTCGCAATTGCGACGCCCATGGGTGGATTAAAAAAAAAAAAATTATTTAATACATTGCTAATGAACCACATTAATGCTTTTTTCTTTCAACAAATGAGGACAGCCACTGTAAAGACAACATGATAATGTACACTCACTGTAAGGATAGTCACAAATGAGGACATCTCACAATGACTGTCCCTTGTGTAATTGCCACTTGAATGTATTGCTATTTAGCCACATTAATGCTTTTATTCTTCAACAAATGAGGATAGTCACTCTAAAGACAACATGATAATGTACACTCACAGTGAGTGTACATTATCATGTTGTCTTTACAGTGACTATCCTCATTTGTTGAAGAAGAAAAGCATTAATGTGGCTGAATAGCAATACATTCAAGTGGCAATTACACTAGGGACAGTCACTGTGAGATGTCCTCATTTGTGACTGTCCTTACAGTGAGTGTACATTATCATGTTGTCTTTACAGTGAGTGTACATTATCATGTTGTCTTTACAGTGTCAATATATGCATTATTACTTAAACTGAAGAGTACTCTAAATAATATGTCATTATGGAGTTCTGATTGCTTCCAATTTGATATACGCTTGTTCTACTTATGTATCCAGCATCATGTAAGAAAATTTGATGCTTTTAAAATAGATTCATTTAGCCATGAAATGCCTGTGCATGTTACATACAAGATTCCAAGGCCCAAAACTGATTACTCATTATAATTCATGTAAAGAATGATAATCAACCACAACGAGGCATGCGTAGGCGCTGCTTAGATTTTGAAGCATCAGAAGCTCGTAGAAGAAACTTGACCAATGGCTCATGGAATGCAACAAACTTATTGCCTAAAATAGGAGCATTGGTAACCACAGATGATGGTTTTGAAAAGAACACTTCACCATCAATGTCACATGAGGGAACTGCAATTTCTGATGGCAAGCAACTTGTAGTATATAAGAGAGATGCAGGTACAGATGCTGGGAATACATTGCTAATGAACCACATTAATGCTTTTTTCCTTCAACAAATGAGGACAGTCACTATAAAGACAACATGATAATGTACACTCACTGTAAGGATAGTCACAAATGAGGACATCTCACAGTGACTGTCCCTTGTGTAATTGCCACTTCAATGTATTGCTATTCAGCCACATTAATGCTTTTCTTCTTCAACAAATGAGGATAGTCACTCTAAAGACAACATGATAATGTACACGGGCTGTAAGTGTACATTATCATGTTGTCTTTACAGTGACTGTCCTCCTTCAAGTGGCAATTACACAAGGGACAGTCACTGTAAAGGCAACATGATAATGTAGAGAAATGTTGTCATTTGTATTTTCAACAGTGCCGAGAGAGATTCCCTCCGCGAAATCACAACTATAATTTCTGAGTACGTTGGGTTTATTTTTCTTTTGTCATTATTATGTAATCTGGTATTCAGCTATTACAGAGCTAAAATACCCAGAAATGAGGACATATCTGTGTTGAATTTATTGTTAGCGGCTTTGGTTATTTAGAAGTTTAATTTATTTGTTCATCTTTCAAGCACAAACGTTTTGTGGACCGTAACATCTTCATTGTTTTGGGTATGCAATGAAACAGCCCTAACTTGCAACTACCTTCACGGTACTTGTGTACATTATCATGTTGTCTTTACAGTGACTGTCCTCATTCAAGTGGCAATTACACAAGGGACAGTCACTGTGAGATGTCCTCATTTGTGACAAGGACAGTCACACATGAGGACATCTCACAGTGACTGTCCCTTGTGTAATTGCCACTTGAATGTATTGCTATTCAACCACATTTATGGGCCCGTTTGGACCACAGCACACAGTAGCATCTACAGAGAAGAATATCCCAGGTGTAACAAGTTGTAAGAATATACCAACAGTTCTAAGAAGTTCCCTAGCACATAGTAGCATCTACAGAGAAGAATATACAACATGAGGGCAGCCACTGTAAAGACAACATGATAATGTACACTCATTGTATGTGTACATTATCATGTTGTCTTTACAGTGACTGTCCTCATTCAAGTGGAAATTACACAAGGGACAGTCACTGTGAGATGTCCTCATTTGTGACAAGGACAGTCACACATGAGGACATCTCACAGTGACTGTCCCTTGTGTAATTGCCACTTGAATGTATTGCTATTCAACCACATTTATGGGCCTGTTTGGACCGCGGCACATAGTAGCATCTACAGAGAAGAATATCCCAGGTGTAACAAGTTGTAAGAATATACCAATAGTTCTAAGAAGTTCCCTAGCACATAGTAGCATCTACAGAGAAGAATATGGGTCAACGAGGTTGACTTCAAAGCCATGCAATCTAATGGTAATAGTAATATCATAATTTGACATACTATCAGAAATACTTCCTAAATAGACTATTCAATCTTATAAGAGATGGATTCATGAGAACTATTATTTATGAAATATGAGTCAATGACTTTAATTAAAAAAATTACACAATCTAATTCTTGTAAAAATATCAAAATTTGACACATTGAAAATACCTTCCAAAAGTATCGTTAATTGATCAATATGAATCACTACTCATGAAATATAATTTTATAAACCTAATCTAAAAACTACACAATAAAAATCTTAATAGCAATATTGTAAGAAACTATTCCCAAAAGCAAGCCTAACAAAATTTGATGAAAATAATTTTTGTTTCACTCAACTTTGACATTCACAACTTCCTCTTTTATTATAATAAAGAAAAAAAATGTCTTTTTAGATATACCTCATGAACCATACTCGAATAATCTATCATTTTTCTTCTCAAAAACATATTTGTTGAGCTTGCTTCTTTTACTTGTTTGTACTTTTATCTCTCTGATGGAAAGGGTTCCTTCAGGACACATTTTTCCAAGTTCACTGCTTGAGATATTTGAGGAGGGTTCCCCTGCTTGAGTATCCATCCAACCCATATTCGAGTAGTTCTACAATTGCACAGTCTAAATTAATAATACTGACAATTGAATGACGAATGATGATACATAGAATTGATATAAACTAATCCTAAAAACACTAAAACATTATTAATATATTTATATTTCATAAATAAAATTGATATAAAAGATCTGGAAAGATACATTAAAAAATAGAAAAATAGTAATTTATAATAGAAGGAAACTTAAATTGCTATTTAAAAAAAAAACAAGAGTCTTAAATCTTATCATTTTGTTTCATTATCATCCATAAGTACACACCTCTAGCATAATAATTATATTTTACCACCCATAAAATGAAAAAAAGATTTTCACAAGAGAAATTGAAGCTAGATTATAAAAATGAACCATCTTATTGGAAACTGGAACTGTTATCATACCCAAAAGGACTACAAAATTTCACCTTATCATACCCAGATTGTTGCTTTGCCTGGCGGAGGGAAATTTGATCAGTAAAATTGACACAGAGTATGTTGTCTCCATTGTCATGCTGGATAACAAAACACCAACTTTAATGGGCATGTACTGTCCCTTGTGTAATTGCCACTTGAATGCATTGCTATTTGATGCAAGGGCATCCCTAATGCAAGCCAAAGACACCATGATTGAAGGAAGTTGCCATGAAGCCAAGGAGTCAAATCCTATCAATTGGAACATAAGATTTTCACCTTGGAGCTTTGAAGGATTGACTGGTGAAAGGTCCTTTTGATTGACAAATCAGAGTCTTTTTGAATGACAATAAATTAGAATAGGATTTTTAGATGTTTTCTTGGTTTGTAATAAATATTAAGGATTGATTTTATCTCCTTATAAACATCCACTTGTTGGACACAAGACCCCTTGGTGACTTATAAACCTTGGGCATCTTTTGAGTCCTTGGATGAAATGAGCATAGTAAGTGTTTATTAGGTGTCTTTTAGATGTTGTTAAGAAGTTTGAAGGTCCAAAATAACTTTAATAAGGTTCCTAAAGTTTCACAACGCATTTTTAACCTTCTCGGCAAAGTTGTTTGCAAAGTTGTAATGCAACTTTAAAAGTTGCTTAGCAAAGTTGACATTTGTTGGATAAACTGTTCTAACCACCTAGATGGTTGAACCAATGTTTGGAGAGCCTATTTTAGGCTTCAAATGGTCGAAGACAGATAGAAAACCAGTATTGTAATCATTTTGCTTTCATAAAAAATAAAAATAACCCTGTTTTAGTGCATTTCTGGTGAAAAATGAACTCTGTACGGCTGTACGGATGGTGGTTGGATGATAAAATTTGCCTGGAAGTTGTAATAGTGACATCTGATTCTTTGGAAGTTGGTTTGATTGATTCTCTTTGTTTTATATCTAAGTTATTTCAAATTTTCTGTGCATTGTTTACAAACCCTCATTTTCAGGGTTTGACTGATGTAAAGACCTTAACTCATGTTTCAACCATTGGAATTCCTTCTTCCTTGGTGGAATGAGAGTTAAGGATGTATATTTGTATATTCTAAAAGCCCTGAGGCAGGGGGTTGCATCTGCATTTGTTGAGAGCGAGCCCTAGATCAAAAACTACCATGTTTTTGGCTGGGAAGATGGTAATCAGAATAAAATCAGAAGCTTGCATCGTATTGAGGACTTGAAAACTTGTGCATTCTTGTTTATCTGGATCAGGAGAACACTCCAAAACTCTGATCTTGGTTTCATACACCCATTTTCAATGCTTTGTTTTGGAACCCACACCTAAAAGCATGCATTAGGTCTGCAGACTCAATGAAGACATTGATATGCTGGAGTGGAGTCAGGGTCTGGGATGAGTTGGTGGTCTGTAAGAAATCCAAAAAGGGTACTCAGAAAACATATAACTTCTTAGAGTCCTTTGGCAAGTTGCAGAGTTATGGCTGCAGAGCAGGTTTGGGAGACCTACTAGGGTCACTAGGTCAGTTTGTTATTTTGATGTCTTGGGTTGTTTAGATCACAACCAATGCATGATTCTTGTTATTTAGATGATATCTAAGGGGTTTCTAAGTTTTGCTGCAGGAAGTAAGATCTAGAACCTTAAAAGTCTCTTTTGATAGAAAATCAGGGAACTTGTCCCTAAAAGGAAATTTGTTATTGAATGGGATTGAGTCCATAAGTTGTTGTGTGATCCTTGAAACCTTCAAATTCATTACTTTGCAGAGTTTAAACATTAACCTATAGAAATCAGAGCCTAATTGATTGGTTGAGTCATTTTGGTGTCTTGAAGTGGGTTGGGACATAGATCCAAGTTTCTTGCTGACTAATCTGCATCACTATTGAACCACATTAATGCTTTTTTCCTTCAACAAATGAGGACAGTCACTGTAAAGACAACATGATAATGTACACTCACTGTAAGGATAGTCACAAATGAGGAAATCTCAGAGTGATTATCCCTTGTGTAATTTCCACTTGAATACATTGCTATTGAACCACATTAATGCTTTTTTCCTTCAAGTGGCAATTACACAAGGGACAGTCACTGTGAGATGTCCTCATTTGTGACAAGGACAGTCACACATGAGGACATCTCACAGTGACTGTCCCTTGTGTAATTGCCACTTGAATGTATTGCTATTCAACCACATTTATGGGCCTTTTTGGACCACGGCACACAATAGCATCTACAGAGAAGAATATCCCAGGTGTAACAAGTTGTAAGAATATACCAACAGTTCTAAGAAGTTCCCTAGCACATAGTAGCATCTTCTAATTCCCATGTTCCCATGTTCCTCCATATCATGTACTTCCCTGGGGAGATCAACCTATATAAAATTGATTAACATAAATAAACCATGATCTTCAACTCATCATCAAGTGATTTCATATGTATATAAATTGTTAAAATGATATAATGAACAACTTACCAGTGGATGATAGTCATGCCCCCCTTCAATGTGACCATTCTCCCTACAATGTCTCTTAACTGTTTTGATTAGCAGTCTTCTACGGTTTAAGCCCTTACAAATTTTGCAAGGACAATAACATTTTCCATCACCTTTTCTTTTCAAGTTAGACCACAATCTAGCGATTGTCTCCCTATTTTGTTCTTCACTTATATTATCTGACATGATCGTTCTTCGTAGGAAGCAAAAATTGGGCTATGAAAACTTCGGTCTACAACTTTCAGTGACTAAGCAAAATTGTCAAAAGTACACAAATCTTCTTAGACCTAGTTAAATCCTTTAATATTTTAAAAGTCTAGTTAAAATATACATTAGATTAAAAAATATACAATTTTCATGCCTGAGCGCACGGCTACGACTAGTGCAATGGTCTTCTTGCTTAGCTCTAGAAGCTCTCTAGCAATCAAAACATATAAGCTACAAGGCCTAACAGCAATTTCAAAACATATAAGCTACAAGGCAAGACATATTACATGACATGGCAAAAGGATTAAAATATACATTAGATTAAAATATATACAATTTTCAAACCTGAGCGCGTGGCTATAACTCGTGCAATGGTCTTCTTGCTTAGCTCTAGAAGCTCTCCAGCAATCAAAACATATAAGCTATTAGAATTCATTAACTTTCTGTAATTGGAAAACTCTATTTGATATTAGACCGTAAACTACTACTATTCTCTCCATAAGAACTAAGTACAAAATTCTTTCAAGTTCACATCCATGATTCCCTTTAGATTAAAATATATAGCAAAAATAAGCTAAAAGTCTAGTTAAAATATACATTAGATTAAAAAATATACAATTTTCAAACCTGAGCGCGCAGCTATAACTCGTGCAATGGTCTTCTTGCTTAGCTTTAGAAGCTCTCCAGCAATCAAAACATATAAGCTACAAGGCCTAATAGCAATTTCAAAACAAGGGTCATCAAAAGAACCAAAAACAATGTGTGCAAACAATACCTTGTGAAGTGGTATAGACAATTAGAAGATGCTACTATGTGCTAGGGAACTTCTTAGAACTGTTGGTATATTCTTACAACTTGTTACACCTAGGATATTCTTCTCTGTAGATGGTACTGTGTGCCATGGTCCAAACGGGCCCATAAATGTGGTTGAATAGCAATACATTCAAGTGGCAATTACACAAGGGACAGTCACTGTGAGATATCCTCATGTGTGACTGTCCTTGTCACAAATGAGGACATCTCACAGTGACTGTCCCTTGTGTAATTGCCACTTGAATGAGGTCAGTCACTGTAAAGACAACATGATAATGTACACATACAATGAGTGTACATTATCATGTTGTCTTTACAGTGGCTGCCCTCATGTTGTATATTCTTCTCTGTAGATGCTACTACGTGCTAGGGAACTTCTTAGAACTGTTGGTATATTCTTACAACTTGTTACACCTGGGATATTCTTCTCTGTAGATGCTACTGTGTGTCGTGGTCCAAACGGGCCCATAAATGTGGTTGAATAGCAATACATTCAAGTGGCAATTACACAAGGGACAGTCACTGTGAGATGTCCTCATGTGTGACTGTCCTTGTCACAAATGAGGACATCTCACAGTGACTGTCCCTTGTGTAATTAAGTATTGTGGGGAAGCATTCTAAATAACCAAAGCCGCTAACAATAAATTCAACACAGATATGTCCTCATTTCTGGGTATTTTAGCTCTCTAACAGCTGAATACCAGATTAAATAATAATGACAAAAGAAAAATAAACCCAACGTACTCAGAAATTGTAGCTGTGATTTTGCGGAGGGAATCTCTCTCGGCGCTGTTGAAAACACAAATGACAACCCGCTTGATTTCGCGGAGGGAATCTCTCTCGGTGCTGTTCAAAACACAAATGACAACCCGCTTTGTTCAAAACACAAATGATAACCCGCTTGATTTCGCGGAGGGAATCTCTCTCGGCGCTATTGAAAACACAAATGACAACGTTCCTTTTTTTTTTTGCACTTATATCCCGACCAACATAAGGTCCATTTGTAATACAGCATGATAATGTACACTTACAGTGAGTGTACATTATCATGTTGTCCTTAGAGTGACTATCCTCATTTGTTGAAGAAGAAAAGCATTAATGTGGCTGAATAGCAATACATTCAAGTGGCAATTACACAAGGGACAGTCACTATGAGATGTCCTCATTTGTGACTGTCCTTACAGTGAGTGTACATTATCATGGTGTCTTTAGAGTGACTGTCCTCATTTGTTGAAGAAGAAAAGCATTAATGTGGTTCAATAGCAATACATTCAAGCAGCAATTACACAAGGGACAATCACTGTGAGATGTCCTCATGTGTGACTGTCCTTGTCACAAATGAGGACATCTCACAATGACTGTCCCTTGTGTAATTCAAGTGGCAATTACACAAGGGACAGTCACTGTGAGATGTCCTCATTTGTGACTGTCCTTACAATGAGTGTACATTATCATGGTGTCTTTAGAGTGACTGTCCTCATTTGTTGAAGAAGAAAAGCATTAATGTGGTTCAATAGCAATACATTCAAGTGGCAATTACACAAGGGACAATCACTGTGAGATGTCCTCATGTGTGACTGTCCTTGTCACAAATGAGGACATCTCACAATGATTGTCCCTTGTGTAATTCAAGTGGCAATTACACAAGGGACAGTCACTGTGAGATGTCCTCATTTGTGACTGTCCTTACAATGAGTGTACATTATCATGTTGTCTTTAGAGTGACTGTCCTCATTTGTTGAAGAAGAAAAGCATTAATGTGGTTCAATAGCAATACATTCAAGTGGCAATTACACAAGGGACAATGTCATGAGCCGTGACATATTGAACTTAGTATAATAATAAAATGATTAGATGATATATAATAATCTATTATTAACGGTATATAACAATAATATATAATTATTATCAAAAGATAATAATAATATATAGTTAGCATAATAAGTAATATGTTAATTAAATAATATTAAAATATTAATAAATAATATAATTATGATTATAATTATAATATAAGTTAATAATAAATAATTATTAATAAATTATATATATTATATTATAATAATATATTAAGTAATAATATTAAATCAATTATTGATATAATAATTTTAATATATAAATAATATTAATAAACCTCTCAATATAAAACAATATGTTATCACTATAATAATATTTATTATAATATTATTAATATTACTAACATCATTAATTATAATATTTAATAATAACAATAACATTAATAATAATAATAATAATAATAATAATAATAACGTTTAAAACAATATCGAATATCTGTAATCGATATACATCTACATTAAACATCTACATTATCTATCACGATGAGGAATGAAGAATTGATACAACAATCACTAGTCATTACACATCGATACCATGAGAGGATGATTAATGAACCAAATACTATGAAGTCAAGATCAACATGATATGAATAAGGGATAGGTCGCTATGTGTTTCAGAAGATGTATTGATAAGCAAGAAGGATAACCATTCATATATTATAAATAATCATTAATTGCACAAGTTTAGACAATGACATATCCGATAAAGCAATATCAAACATGAAGACCCGCTAGTAAATATGCACCATCACTTCCTATGTTATCATGACAATAACATAAACTAGATTGAATTCTACTATCTATATCAATAGACACCACATAGGAGGATATCGACTAAAGGATTGAAAGATTATCAATTGTCTGAGATAAACCACATCTTGTAGAAACACAAAAGCATCAGTGATTATATCACAAGCTATTGATGAATGAGGCATCAGTCATGGATAATAAGTACAATGTATCCTTAAGTATTAACAGGAATGGAAGTCAATTTGAAGATCAAACTCCATTACCACCAATCAACCAATAAATGGACAATTATCAGAAAATGATATCGACTTATATCAGAGTAGAAAGATTGGATATAATCATAACAATATGGGATAAGGCAAGAGTTAATATCGATTGACTAAATACTAATGATAGTTAGACCAAACTAATACAAACACAATGGATGTTAACTACTGGTTGCACTACCAATTAGGGAAGATTACCTTCATAAAAAGATTTGATATTGAGTCAATCTGGGAGTTATCTATGATCAGAAAATAATGAAATAATATTATGTGAACTATCGGATTATGGAAAGGTGTGATTAACAAAGGGACATGGAGGAAGAAACAAGACACGTCTCATTCATAGCATCTCTTCATTTGTTAAAGACAATATAAGAATGCATTCTCGTCAGTCACTCAAGGCATCATTAGAACTTTATTTACTTATCCATATTTGGATATACTCAATAGAGCATCTGCCTTTGGCAGTTTGGTTTCAAGTTTATCATTGCAGATCAGAGACAACACCATGATTGCACAGATAGAAAGGATAGTCAGAAACAGCATCAATATTTGAAGTTGCAAGCATATAATTCAGAATCTGAAATAGCAACATATCACTCATAGCGATATTACACATTTGCATAATTACATCATCATATCAGACACAGCAAATACATTGCTGTAAGCAATACTTATTGATTGTATATCGATATTGTTTATATCAGACATACCATCATTATACTATCACTATAAGTGATAGGAAACATCATATTCATAGCATATTTCATATCATTATATCCGACAGTGCTATTAAACATATTGGTATCAATATCATCTTGCACACATATTGTGATTGAATCTGAAATAGTGGTTGATATCTTAAGTAACCTCCATTACTTAGTTTAATTGTAAGTAGCTGATAGAGCAAGTCTGAGAAGTGGAGTAATTGTTCCTGTTTTCCAAGTTAGCCAAAAAGGGGACATTACAGACAATCACTGTGAGATGTCCTCATGTGTGACTATCCTTGTCACAAATGAGGACATCTCACAATGACTATCCCTTGTGTAATTCAAGCGGCAATTACACAAGGGACAGTCACTGTGAGATGTCCTCATTTGTGACTGTCCTTACAGTGAGTGTACATTATCATGTTGTCTTTAGAGTGACTGTCCTCATTTGTTGAAGAAGAAAAGCATTAATGTGGTTCAATAGCAATACATTCAAGTGACAATTACACAAGGGACAATCACTGTGAGATGTCCTCATGTGTGACTATCCTTGTCACAAATGAGGACATCTCACAATGACTGTCCCTTATGTAATTCAAGCGGAAATTACACAAGGGACAGTCACTGTGAGATGTCCTCATTTGTGACTGTCCTTACAGTGAGTGTACATTATCATGTTGTCTTTAGAGTGATTGTCCTCATTTGTTGAAGAAGAAAAGCATTAATGTGGTTGAATAGCAATACATTCAAGTGGCAATTACACAAGGGACAATCACTGTGAGATGTCCTCATGTGTGACTGTCCTTGTCACAAATGAGGACATCTCACAATGACTGTCCCTTGTGTAATTCAAGCAGCAATTACACAAGGGACAGTCACTGTGAGATGTCCTCATTTGTGACTATCCTTACAGTGAGTGTACATTATCATCTTGTCTTTAGAGTGACTGTCCTCATTTGTTGAAGAAGAAAAGCATTAATGTGGTTCAATAGCAATACATTCAAGCGGCAATTACACAAGGGACAGTCACTGTGAGATGTCCTCATTTGTGACTGTCCTTACAGTGAGTGTACATTATCATGTTGTCTTTAGAGTGACTGTCCTCATTTGTTGAAGAAGAAAAGCATTAATGTGGTTCAATAGCAATACATTCAAGTGGAAATTACACAAGGGACAATCGATCACTGTGAGATGTCCTCATGTGTGACCTTTGTGAAGGCAAGTGCCAATTTGTACCCAAGTTACCAATATTGTGGCAAAAGTGGGAATGAAGCATTTAGGGGTCAAATTGGGCAAAGAAGTGTAGAAGTGGCCTATGTGAGGTCTAAATAGCCTAACTAAGTCATGGTTAGGGTCTTATGGTGTTTGAACAATAAGTTTTGAACCAAAATCCCAAAGGTTGTAACAAGTTGTCAATGTTGTCATTCACAACATTGACAACATTTGTGCAAGGGAGCATTTTCGAGTAAGATGGTTATGTAACTATATGAAACCATTGAATTAGGCATCAGATCAACTATAAGAGGCCTCCATCGATCTGTGCAAAAGGTTGGGGGGAAAAACATTTGGAATTAAGAAGATTTGTAGAGTAACACGGTTTTAGTGAATTCTTGAGTTTTTTTGTTTCTTTGTTTTCAGTTGATTAATGGATTAGATAGCTCGCAGTGTCTATTGGAAAAGTTAGTACAAGTTGGTTTTTTATTCTGTGTTGTGTTTTTTTTTAGTTTTGAAGCATTCCAACTAGTTTGTTAATTCTTTTGTTAAGTACCCTATCATTGGTTTGAACCAGGTAGGTTGAACAAATGGAGTCTTAGCTCATCATTCCATTGTCAATTTTGTACGGGCTCTTGGAATGGGTGAGGAGACTCCATGTACTATATGTTTGGAAGGAGGGGCCCTGGGAAGCTCATTTTCTATGTTTGCAAAGATGTCCTAGGTGAGTCAGTTGAGCACAATTAGGGATGACAATGTTGGAAACAATTATCTGAAGGAAATTGCTACTCAATTATGTATTGTCTTTGATGTCACACTATGTCATAGTTCACAACAATCTGCTTCTACCGAGCTCAGTCAGTCTGCCAGACAGTGATATTAGTGTTTACCAAGTTCACTCGGTTGCCGAAGAAAGTTTAGTGTTTACCGAGTTCACTCGGTTGCCAAAGAAAGTTTAGTGTTTACCGAGTTCACTCGGTTGCCGAAGAAAGTTTAGTGTTTACCGAGTTCAGTCGGTTATCAAAGGTAAAGGATTGTTGGTGTTTACCGAGTTCCCTCGGTCTCCGAAAAATTATAAAAAGATATGGTCACTGAGCACTGTCGGCCCTTGAAGGATTTTTGCAAATAGAGTTTACTTAATTCAACCGACTGTTATACTAAATAATGACGATTTGACTAATCCAAAATCATATAAATAAAAGGTCAAATGTGAAAAGTAAATACAACACAGCAGAAGATTTACAGAAGAAAAGAAGAAAAGGTATATGCGAATTTGTGAAGGATGTTCAGATATCCTTGAGGAGCAGCAGAGATTTATTCGATCAGAGAGGATCAGACTTATGCAGAACAGAGATCTGTAATCAGCAAGACAGTTGCATTATTATACAGGTCACTTTTTCATTGTTACCTTCTTATCATTGTAACAGTGAATTCTAAATCTCTTAACCGAGTTGGTTTAACAGCCATAATATAAATCCTCTAACAAGGTGACAATTCCATTGAATTGTTTTCAAGACCTCTTACCAGGCCACTCCTAGCAGGGTGTTTTAAATCCTCTAACAAGGTCACACCTAACAGTGTGTTTTGTAACCTTTTACCGGGTTGGCTTCTAACCGGGCATCACTTCAGAAAAGTGAAAATCAGTATCTAGATACATTGGTGGTTTTTCCCATAGTGGGTTTCCACGTTAAATCTTGTGTCTCTTGTGTTCTTAATTGCTTCCTCAATCATTTACATGCACTGATGAATATCTAAAGATAATATTGCTAATACTTTCTGCATCTTCAAAGTTACAGCAATCTATTTACCGAGTGCTAAAACAGACAACATTGTTAAGATATCTTAAAGGATCTGCAAAGAATTAATTGTGAAGTGTTTTTATGGTTGACTGATTCACCCCCCCCCCTCTCAGTCACTTCATCCATTTTCCATCAATTGGTATCAGAGCTTTTGGTGCTTGCAGGAAGGGTTTCAAAGACCTAAGCTAAAGATCAGGATGTCTTACAAGAGGGAAATTCCAAAGCTTAACAGAGATAACTTTTCAGCATGGCAAGGTCTCATGCGACTTCATCTGGCTTCCATTGGTGATTCAGGATGCAAATACATTGATGAAGAATACACAATTCCTAATGGCGCATTAACTGTTGAAGACATTGCAGATAAAAAGACTCACAACACCATGATGATAGACATTGCATCTGCTCTCAGCTATGAAGAATTTGATGATATTAAAGACTGCACTACTGCATATGAAATGTGGGTGGCACTGAAGAAAATATATGGTGGTGATGCAAATGTGAAGAGAGCCAAAGCAGAAAGCCTAAGAGGACAGTTTGACAAGATGAATATGAAGGAAGATGAAAACATTGCAAAATATGTTGAAAGAATCAAAGCAAGTGTAAGTGCAATCAGAGCTTCTGGAGGAACAATCTCAGATGAGACTGTTATAAGTAAGGTACTCAGAACACTACTCCCTATCTATGCAATAAGAGTATCAGCTATTCAAGAAAGAAGATGTGAAGCAAACCACAGTATAACCTTGGATGCTTTAGTTGGAAGATTGACAGCTTTTGAATTAGACAACTATGACAACTATGTTCCGAGTTCCAAAAATATTGAATCAGCATTTGAGGCCAAGGTTTCACTAAAGAAGAACAAGAAAATTAAAGAAGTTCAGACAGACAGTGAAGAAGAATCAGAAGAAAGTTCTGATAGTGATCTTGAAATTGTAGAAGCATTACTTGCAAAGAAGTACTCTAGAGGGAAAGGTAAGTATAAAGGTAAAACTCCTTTAATCTGTTTTTCATGTGAAGAAATTGGACATATTGCAGCTAGGTGCCCAAACAAGCAAGTCAAAGAAGAAAAGAGAAGTCACAAGTACTATGGCAAAAAGAATTTCAAATCATACAAGGATAAAGGTAAGAAATCGTGTTTTATGGCTAAAGATTCTGATGATAGTGAAGAAGAAATTGTCTTTATTGCTATAAAAGATGAATCTGATGATGATGACGATAAGATAGCACTTATTTCTCATATAAGAAAAGATGATATATGGATAATAGACAGCGGATGTTCACACCACATGACTGGTGATAAGACAAAATTTGAATATCTAGAAGACTGTGACAATGGCAATGTAAGATTTGGAAACAATGAACCTTGTTGTATAAAAGGAAAAGGAAGAATCTCATTAACCAAAGAACTCATATGTGATAATGCTTACTGGGTTGAAGGACTAAAACATAATCTTCTAAGTGTAGCACAGCTAATCAACACTGGTTTCAAGGTTGAATTCATGAATGGTCAAGCAAGACTGTTGGATGGAAAAGGAAAACTCATTGGATCAGGCAAACAAACAAAAGGTAACCTATTTTATCTTGATCTCAATGAATATTCATGCTTTATTGCTCAAATAGAAGAAATTTGGCTATGGCACAAAAGGTTATGTCATGTGAATTTTGATAACATGATAAAAATAAGCAAATTCAAGAAGGTTAGAGGCATTCCTACTTTGAAGAAACCTGATACTGGTCTATGTAAGAATTGTCAGATTGGCAAAATGAGTAAAACTAGTTTCAAGAGTAAGAACTATCAGTCTAAAGAAATTTTGGAAATTGTGCATACTGATTTATGTGGACCTATTGGAATACAAAGCTATACTGGAGATAAATTCTTTATTCTTTTCGTTGATGATTATTCTAGAATGATGACTGTTATGTATTTAAGAGAAAAATCAGAGGCATTTGAAAAGTTCAAATGGTACTTAGCAAGAGTAGAAAAAGAAACAGGGAAAAGATTGAAATGCTTAAGATCAGACAGAGGTGGTGAATTCATCTCCCATGATTTTAACAACTTCTGCATAGAAAGAGGTATCAAAAGACAGGTATCAGCTCCTAGAACTCCTGAGCAGAATGGAATAGCAGAAAGAAGAAATAGATCTATTATGGATTGTGCAAGGACTCTAATGATAGAAAAGAACATCGCTATAAAGTACTGGAAGGAAGCTATCAGCACTGCAGTTCATACCTTGAACCGAGTACAACTAAAGAAAGACACATTCAAAACTCCTTATGAATTATGGTATGGCTATAAACCTAATGTAAGTTACATGAAAATATTTGGTAGCAAGTGTTATATCTTAAAAGAATCCAGAAGAAATAAATTTGATGTGAAAAGTGATGAAGGAATATTCCTAGGATATTCTAGCAAAAGCAAGGCATACAAATGTCTGAACTTATCTACTCACAAAGTCATAGAAAGTATACATGTGAAATTTGATGAGTTTGCAGAAAAGACTGAGGAAGAAAGCAAAAGGGAACCTGAGAACTACAGAAGATTCGTTTACATTGAACCTGAAACATTGACAGACACAACTATCAATAAGGAAGCTATATCTACCAAGCCGAGCACAGTTACCGAGTCACAGGAAGAAGTTCAAACCGAGTCACAGGAAGAAGTTCAAACCGAGTCACAGGAAGAAATTCAGACCGAGTCTCAGCCTGAAGCTACCGAGCAAATATCTACCGAGCCCGAGCAACCTGAAGAAGAGATCCTAGAAGACAATAGCATGAATCATTCAAAAGGCAAGGAACCTATACTAGCCAAATATGTCAGAAGACATCATACACCAGATCAAATCATTGGAAACAAATTAGATGGTACTATGACAAGAAGCAAGCTAAAAGGTACATGTCTACTTACTGATTTTGAACCTAGAAATATCAAAGATGCATTAGAGAATGAAAGTTGGATTGAAGCAATGAATGAAGAATTAGAACAAATACAAAAGAACAAAACTTGGACTCTTGTACCTAGACCTAAAGATAAGAATGTAATTGGAACAAAATGGGTATTCAGAAATAAACTGAATGAAGATGGTCAAGTATCTAGAAACAAAGCTAGACTGGTATGTAAAGGTTATTCTCAAGAAGAAGGTATAGATTATGGAGAAACTTTTGCTCCTGTTGCAAGATTAGAAGGTGTAAGAACTCTACTTGCTTATGCAGCACACAAAGGATTTAAGGTATATCAGATGGATATAAAATCTGCATTTCTCAATGGAATTCTTGATGAAGAAGTCTACATTGAACAACCTGAAGGTTTTGTTGATCCAGACAAAAGGGACATGGTCTGCAGGTTACACAAAGCATTGTATGGTTTAAAACAAGCTCCTAGAGCATGGTATGAAAGACTCCATAACTATTTGATCCAGATTAATTTCAAAAGAGCTAATGATAACAGCAATCTGTATATTAAAGAAGGACCGGATGATAAAATTGTATTGGCAGAAATATTTGTGGATGATACTATATTTACAGGGAATGAGGATCAGTGCAAAGAATTTTCAGAACAAATGAACAGAGAATTTGAAATGTCTATGTTTGGTTTAATAAAATTCTTTGTTGGTCTTCAAATTCAGCAAAGCAAGAATGGTATATACATTACTCAATCCAAATACATTAAGGAGATACTTAAGAAGTTTGGAATGGAAGATTCAAAACCAGTTGGTACACCCATGTGTACTGGACTGAAACTTACCAAAAATGATGATTCAAAAGAAGTTGATCAGACCCTATACCGATCTATGATTGGAAAATTGCAGTATGTGGTACATACAAGACCAGATATTGCCTTAGCAGTCGGTATAGTAGCTAGATTCTCAGCAAAACCTAAGGAAAATCACATGATGGCAATCAAAAGAATCTTAAGATACTTAAGAGGAACTGAAGAGTATGGTTTGTGGTATAAATTTGGAGGCAATCTAGACTTGAAAGTGTTTACTGATGCTGATTGGGCAGGAAACATTGATGACAGAAAAAGCACAAGTGGTGGAGCATTTTTTCTTGGAAAAAGACTGGTATCCTGGACTAGTAAAAAGCAGAATTGTACATCTCAATCCACAGCCGAAGCAGAATATGTTGCTGCTGCAGTAAACTGTTCAAATATTGTTTGGTTTAAACAGCTATTAGAAGGTATGAAGGTTGAAATCAAAGAACCAGTTGTTATATTTTGTGACAATACCAGTGCAATAAACATTTCTAAAAATCCAGTGATGCATTCCAAAACCAAGCACATTGCTATTAAATATCATTTTGTCAGAGAATTGGTGCAGGACAAGGAAATCAGATTAGAATATATTCATACAAAAGAACAGATTGCAGACATTTTTACCAAACCATTACCTAAGGATGCATTTGTGTATCTAAGAGGTAAGTTAGGGGTCATTCCCCTATCCGAGGCTCACTAAATACAGTTTTAGTGATGCATCAACCAGAACATGATTGAAAATCAACCTGTTGATGCAGCATATTAAAGGAATCATTGCATATGAATCAGTACTTGAGGTACATTAATTTTCACCGATAATATGTGAATTGTCTTTGGCATGTGTTGTCAAAGAGGGAGTGTTTGCTATGTCTTTGCTATTACTTCAAGAAATTTTCAATAGTCAGAAGGAAGAATTTTCAGGATACAGGAAGTTTGCTGACAGAGGGAGATTTGAATCCAAACCGAGCTAACTCTTTCAAATTTCTTATGCTATGACATATTGTGTTGCCATCAATGCCAAAGAGGGAGATTGTTGGAAACAATTGTCTGAAGGAAATTGCTACTCAATTATGTATTGTCTTTGATGTCACACTATGTCATAGTTCGCAGCAATCTTCTTCTACCGAGCTCAGTCGGTCTGCCAGACAGTGATATTAGTGTTTACCGAGTTCACTCGGTTGCCGAAGAAAGTTTAGTGTTTACCGAGTTCACTCGGTTGCCGAAGAAAGTTTAGTGTTTACCGAGTTCACTCGGTTGCCGAAGAAAGTTTAGTGTTTACCGAGTTCACTCGGTTGCCGAAGAAAGTTTAGTGTTTACCGAGTTCAGTCGGTTATCAAAGGTAAAGGATTGTTGGTGTTTACCGAGTTCCCTCGGTCTCCGAAAAATTATAAAAAGATATGGTCACCGAGCACTGTCGGCCCTTGAAGGATTTTTGCAAATAGAGTTTACTTAATTCAGCCGACTGTTATACTAAATAATGATGATTTGACTAATCCAAAATCATATAAATAAAAGGTCAAATGTGAAAAGTAAATACAACACAGCAGAAGATTTACAGAAGAAAAGAAGAAAAGGTATATGCGAATTTGTGAAGGATGTTCAGATATCCTTGAGGAGCAGCAGAGATTTATTCGATCAGAGAGGATCAGACTTATGCAGAACAGAGATCTATAATCAGCAAGACAGTTGCATTATTATACAGGTCACTTTTTCATTGTTACCTTCTTATCATTGTAACAGTGAATTCTAAATCTCTTAACCGAGTTGGTTTAACAGCCATAATATAAATCCTCTAACAAGGTGACAATTCCATTGAATTATTTTCAAGACCTCTTACCAGGCCACTCCTAGCAGGGTGTTTTAAATCCTCTAACAAGGTCACACCTAACAGTGTGTTTTGTAACCTTTTACCGGGTTGGCTTCTAACCGGGCATCACTTCAGAAAAGTGAAAATCAGTATCTAGATACATTGGTGGTTTTTCCCATATTGGGTTTCCACGTTAAATCTTGTGTCTCTTGTGTTCTTAATTGCTTCCTCAATCATTTACATGCACTGATGAATATCTAAAGATAATATTGCTAATACTTTCTGCATCTTCAAAGTTACAGCAATCTATTTACCGAGTGCTAAAACAGACAACATTGTTAAGATATCTTAAAGGATCTGCAAAGGATTAATTGTGAAGTGTTTTTATGGTTGACTGATTCACCCCCCCCCTCTCAGTCACTTCATCCATTTTCCATCAGACAAATCATTACAAGAAGATTACAACAAGTTGAATGCATTGGTTGCTTCAACTAAAATCTCATGGAGAGGTAGACACACATCTAAAGAAGCCCCAAGTCAAATTAGAAGATTGGGTGAGTTTCTTTGGCTGCTAAGAAAACAAACTCTTAGTCAGACTGTCCAAGTTGTGTCAAAATACTTGTTTTCAGGCATGGCTGTAGCAGTTGGTGTACAAAAAATCTAGGAGGAGAAGACCTTAGATATCTTGGAGTTCTCAATAAAGGGCATCTGAATCCTAAGCCCTTTAGGTGGCTTAATATAAACAAAAATGCTTGACAAAGGCCTAATTGCTAGCAGCCTATTTTTGGGTGCAATTGGCATGGTTTGATGAACGGGATTGAAGTACTGATGAAAAGTATAGGTGAAGGAGTAATATTGAAACCAATAGAGGTCCTAGTGGCCAGCCTCTCCATGGAGTAAAGTTCTAGTTGAATGTGTTTCAATTTGTGAAGACAAGACTAGGAGTGTCCTCATAGCTAGATTGGTATTGAGCAGAGTTCGTTGTATTTCTTTTTGGTGTGCACTAGTTGAAGGAGTGGGATCTTGGGTAGAGATACCTAAAGAGTGTAGGGATAGTTAAGTACCCTATCAAGTCAAAACATTGGCCTAAAGAGACCCTAGTGAAGGATAGGGAGTGAGCAAGACAAAGTGTTACATCAATTAACAAGATCATTTTTTGGTAATTGTGTACATTATCATGTTGTCTTTACAGTGACTGTCCTCATTTGTTGAAGAAGAAAAGCATTAATGTGGTTCAATAGCAATACATTCAAGTGGAAATTACACAAGGGAATATCACTATGAGATGTCCTAAGTGTGACTGTCCTTGTCACAAATGAGGACATCTCATAGTGACTGTCCCTTGTGTAATTGCCACTTGAATGAGGATAGTCACTGTAAAGACAACATGATAATGTACACAAGTACCGTGAAGGTAGTCGCAAGTTAGGGCTGTTTCATTGCATACCCGAAACAATGAAGACATTACAGTCCACAAAACATTTGTGCTTGAAAGATGAACAAATAAAATTAAACTTCTAAATAACCAAAGCCGCTAACAATAAATTCAACATAGATATGTCCTCATTTCTGGGTATTTTAGCTCTCTAACAGCTGAATACCAGATTACATAATAATGACAAAAGAAAAATAAACCCAACGTACTCAGAAATTGTAGCTGTGATTTCGCGGAGGGAATCTCTCTCGGCGCTGTTGAAAACACAAATGACAACGTTCTTGTTTTTTTTGCCCTTATATCCTGATGTGATTTCGCGGAGGGTTATGGTGCTGTTGAAAACACAAATGACAACGTTCCTTTTTTTTTTTGCCCTTATATCCTGACAACATCGCAATTGCAAGTTAGGGCTGTTTCACTGCATACCCAAAATAATGAAGACGTTACGGTCCACAAAATGTTTGTGCTTGAAAGATGAACAAATAAAATTAAACTTCTAAATAACCAAAGCCGCTAACAATAAATTCAACATAGATATGTCCTCATTTCTGGGTATTTTAGCTCTCTAACAGCTGAATACCAGATTACATAATAATGACAAAAGAAAAATAAACCCAACGTACTCAGAAATTGTAGCTATGATTTCGTGGAGGGTTACGGCGCTGTTGAAAACACAAATGACAACGTTCTTGTTTTTTTTGCCCTTATATCCCGATGTGATTTCGCAGAGGGTTACGGCACTGTTGAAAACACAAATGACAACGTTCTTGTTTTTTTTGCCCTTATATCCCGATGTGATTTCGCGGAGGGTTACGGCGCTGTTGAAAACACAAATGACAACGTTCCTTTTTAATTTTGCGCTTATATCCCGACAACGTCGCAATTGTGACAGTGCCAAATGTATTGTCGTCGCAAATTGCGACGGTGTCGGGCTATATTTGAAAAAAAAAAGCCAAAACCGCATGACATTTGCCTGCCGTCGCAAATTGCCATCGCAATTTCACCCCAAATGTATTAGTGTCTACTGGCGGTGAATCATCTTCTTTTGAAAGCTTACATCATGTTATCATAGGGGTACTTACTGGCTTGCAATCATCCATCTTGAATGTCTTCAAGATCTCTTTCACGTACTTAGTCTGATTTATGAATATACCTTTGTCTGTCTGCTGCACATTTAATCCCAAAAAGTACTTGATAGGTCCAATCATGCTCATTCAAATTCACTTTGCATTTCTTTGGCAAATTCTACACTAAGTTTGTGATTACCACCAAAGATAATGTCATCAACAAATATATCAACTAACAGTAATCCATCAAATGTCTCTCTTATGAATAAGTTACAATCTTCTACACCTTTCTTGAATCCAATCTTTGTCAAGTATCCATCAAATCTTTCATACCATGCTCTAGGGGCTTGCTTAAGTCCATAGAGGGCTTTCTTTAGTCTGCATACCATATCGGGTTTGTCTGATAAGGTGAATCCTTCAAGCTGCTCTATGTATACTTCTTCCTTTAAATCTCCATTCAAGAATGTTGACTTAACATCCATCTGGTAAACCTTAAAGTTTTTGTATGTAGCATAGGCTAAAAACAACTTTATGGCTTCCAATCTTCTTACTGGGGCAAATGTATCAGAGTAATCAATTCATTCTCTTTGTGCATACCCTTTACATACTAATCTAGCTTTGTTTCTAACTACTGTATCATCTTCATTCATCTTATTTTTTAATATCCACTTGGTTCCAATCACATTTTTATTAGTGTGCCTAGGGACCAATTCCCATGTATCATTCTTAATTATTTTATCTAATTCTTCTTTCATTGCTTCATGCCAATCTGAATCATTACATGCATCTTCAACACTTAACCTAGTTCTATCTGTGATAGTAAACATACCTCTTCATTTGTTGTGGAACTTTTTGCTTTTAATCTTTTCATGACCTTACTGTTCTAATCTCCAATGATGTCTTCCTTTGAATGATATCTAGATGTGAATTTAGGAACATTAGGTGTGACTCTCTCATCTAACTTCTAAGATTCTACTTCACTAGTTTCAGGGTCATTGAACAATACATCAATGTTGTCAAATATTTCATCAACCACTATTTCTTTAGAGACATATTTAGGTTCTTCTTCAATCATAGGTGCATAATCATGATATCTTTCTTGAATCATAAACTTCTCATCAATCTTGACATGAGCACTTTCAATGATCTTCTTTAATCTCAAATTATAACATTTATAAACTTTACTTTTAGTGGAATAACCAAGAAAAATACCTTCATCACTTCTTATACCAAACTTGCCAATTGCTCTTAATGTAGCAATTGCTTCCAAAGATTATAAAGTATTTGACTGTAGGTACATTCCCAAACCATAGCTCATAAGGTGTCTTGTTTGCGCCTGGTCTCAATTGAATTCTATTAATAGTGTAGACTGTTGTATTGACCACATCTCTCCAATAGGTGTGTGCAACCTTTTCTTCAACCATGATAGTGTGCACTGTGTCCAAAATGATCATATTCCTTCTTTCTGCAATTCCATTTTGCTAACGGGTTCTAGGAGCACTTAGCTGTCTTTTTATCCCATGTTCTTCGCAATACTCATAAAATATGTTAGAGGTGAATTCTCCTCCTCTATCTGATCTGAGACACTTTATATTTAATCAAGATTCATTTTCTACCTTAGCTTTGAATAATTTGAACTTGTCAAAGGATTTTGATTTATTCTTTAAGAACGCAACCCACATCATTCTAGAATAATCATCAACAAACAAAATGAAATATCTCTCACCATAATATGATCTTGTTTGAGTTGGTCCACATAGGTCTATATGAATCAGATCCAACTTGTTCTCTATTGAACTGTGCTTGCTTTTGAATGAATTTCTTACATGCTTTCCTATCACGCATTCCCTACATATTGCATCAACTGGTTTTGCAATGCTAGGAAGATCTCTAACTGCCTTTACATTACTTATCTTTACTATGTTATCAAAATTGATATGACATAGTCTCTTGTGCCAAAGCCAACTATCATCTACTTTAGCAACAAAATAACTTGCTTCTGGATTAAGCTAGAAAGCATTACCTTTAGTTTTTTATCCTAATGCAATCATTTCTCCTTCCTTGTTAATGATGCACTTATTATCTTTGAACTCCAACCGGTAACCTTTGTCAAGCAACTATCCAACACTCAGTAGGTTATGCTACAAACCATCAACATATAGGACATCATTAGTGTTGTTCTTTCCATCCAAGGTGATGGCTCATATACCAATGATAGGTTTAGGAGTTTTATCTCCAAATCTAACCATGCCTCCCTTGTATCTATCCAAATTAACAAATCTATCTTTGTCTCCTGTCATGTGATGTGAGCATCCACTGTTAATGATCCAATCTATCCTGTCTTCTTGTGAAATTAGTGCTAATTCTTGTGTATTATTTTCATCTTCAAGAGCAATGAATCTGATTTCCTCTTCTGTTGATTCTTCATTTGATACTCCATCTCCATCATAGTAACATTCATTTGTATACTTAGGCTTGTAGTTATTTTTGAACTTTTTAAGTCTTGTAGGAGACTTAGATGCAAAGTGACCAATCTTATCACATGAAAAGCATTTGAATGGAAATTGACCTTCATATTTCCCTTTTCCCTTCTTTTCTCTTTTAACAATCATAGAAATGAAATCATCTAGTCCTTTCTCTTCATCATCATCATCAAAATTACCAGAGGTGTTCAAAGATTTCTTACCATGGACTGAAGCTTTGAAGGCAGTTTCACTTTTAGGCTCTGTCTTCAAAATTGATATCTCAAATGTAGCAATCTTGCTAATTAAGGTCTCTCTTTTGAAGTTTTCTGAAAATTGCATGGTCTCATCAAGGTTATTTTTCTTGCTCTCATATTCTGGTGTCAAGGTAGTCATCAGCTTATCCATGATGTCTTCTTCTAAAATTTCTCCACCATTATTTTTTAATTCTAGCAACTGCTTCATTAATCCTTTGATTGTAGGCTCTTATGTTCTTTTAGGTAGCATCTCCAATGTATTGTACTTTTTCTTCCATGTCTTCCTATGTGCATTCTTTGCTTGGATGTATCCTTCAAACATATCTTCTAGATACTTCCAAATCTTGTAGGCTTTGTCTAGCTTCTTGACCTCTGAAAACTCACTGTTAGACAAGGTGTTGATGAGTGCTTCTTTGGCAATAGCATTTGAAGTGAACAGCTCCTTTTGCTTAAGAGTTGCATCTTCCTTTGCAAGATCTAATAAAGAAGGAATCTCAGTTTCTTTAGTAGCTACCTCAAAGATCTCAAAGGCAATACACTATAAATGTGTCAACATCTTGTTCTTCCAATCAATATAATTCTCTCCATCAAACTTAGGACTTTCTTTTCTGAAGAATGTCATCTGATCAACCTCAAGCTATTAAACTTTCTCTCTGAGGCACTTGGCTTTGATACCAATTGTTAGGAATAGTCCCAAGAGATAATTGAGAGGGGGAGGGGGGTGAATCAATTATCTACAAGATTCAATTCTTTAACCAATTAAGTATAGAAGAACATTAACCATAAACACAATATGAGAACACTTAATACAACACAACAATTTTGGTTACGGGGAAACCCAAATAGGTAAAAATCTTGGTGGGAATTGACACCCACTAATAATCTGCACTAATGTATTACGATCCCTGTTAGAAGACCTTACAACCTTGTTAGGAGTTGATCTTTACAATGCATCTAGTATAGTGACCTGGTCAAGGGTCAGACCTTGTTAGGAGTCTTTTATAATTAACCTTGTTAGGGGTGAGGACACACTATCCGAGAGAACACTACTCAAAGGAGTGTAGATTGCAACCTTTAGTTTAACAGATATAGACTATATCTGGATCTTGGTGAACTGTGCGTAGACCTATTGTCTTAATCAATTCCAATGAATAGCATAAACTCTTTACTTTGTCACATAGACCTTCTGCTAATGGCTCAACACTTCGCACTCTCTGCTTTGCTCTTGTCTTTTAACATGAACCATACTTAGCAATCACAAATGACTGTCTATAAATATCTTTCCTCTAAATGATATAATCAAGTCAGCTTGTTAGAACCATCTTGAAATCATGTTAGAGAAACAATAATAACACCTCAGTCGGCTCTACTAAAAACACAACATTATTTTAGGACTTCGTAATTCCAAATGAGTAGACGCCACGCTACACACAGTCAGCTCCACCAAATTAACTCCAACTTTCTTCTCATGACGAATTACGTCATGCACTCTTAACCAAACCTTGTCAATTCTCTTACAAACATAAATCCAAGTGCGCATACCAAGATGATAGGCGCAACTACCGCAATCATAAAAACTCTGTCGGCTCTTCCAAATAAACTCAAGAAACTGCAACTGTCAACTAGAGACTTCATAACTCAATCT
Source organism: Chamaecyparis obtusa (assembly GCA_027943335.1). Lineage (NCBI taxonomy): Eukaryota > Viridiplantae > Streptophyta > Pinopsida > Cupressales > Cupressaceae > Chamaecyparis > Chamaecyparis obtusa. The sequence goes on along the minus strand of BSBK01012421.1, from coordinate 38,069 downwards.
GTACTACATATCTGACTCTGTTTCCATGAACCTAACATCATACATATGTCTAAAACATAAATATATAAGCGCAATGCTCTACTACAACTGTACTGCAAATCACATACAGAACTGTTCCAAGGACCTATCAGGAACACTCACTAATATATACAAATGTACAGTTGTCTTTACTTTGTATCAACCTCTACATCTATGATATTATGTTGATAACATATCTAAGCAACATATGTTGAAGGCACTCTCCATCGGGCTTCCACGCATGCTGCTTACCATATGTTGTCATCAATGAAAAACATACATACAACAATCTAACTTGATAGAAAATCTCCAACACTACAACCATTTGATAATTGGTGTAGGTTTTCATATTACAAAAATTTTGACTTCTTTATTTCTTTTAAAGGAAGAGTTGGGTTTTTTGGTTTTTTTTTTTTGTAGTGTTCTTTAAGTTGTTATGCATGTGGATGTTTTTCAAGCCCTTTAAATAACCTTAATCTTTTTCCACTTAATAAATTTATTGTTGAAGTTGGAGATTTGATGATACTTGACAAGTTACCCTCAAAAGGTTAGGAAGTTTGTTCACAATATGTTCCAGAAGGAATGTATGTTGAAATATCTCCTATTTTTTTTCTCCTAGTTCATGATTTGTTATCATGCATGTCATTGTTTAGAAAATTTCAATAGGATATTTTATGTGAAGGACACCCAATAAAAGAAGTCTCAAAGACTAAATCAATTAGCCTTGGTCCTACATGGATTTCACCTTGATGTCATGCAAAACCTTATGAAAAAAAAAATCTTCTTCTTTTCTTGAATTCAACCATGTTGTAGCCATCTATATACATGGCCCCTAGTTTGTTCTCACCTTGGACTAGAAATTTTGTCAACCTCTAAAAATTCTCCCACCCATCTAGGTGAAGTTTCTTGTTTTACACTTGTCATGTTGAATTTTTTCTTACACAAATAGCAACCTCTCTAAGATTTGTTGTGTTTATCAAACTAGATAGTTTTTCCTCAAATTGACCCAAAAATAGGTTTTATGTCAAAGTGAATATCTTTAGGGATTTAAAGGAAAATGTTAATATCCAAGTTTATCAAATGACATAAACTCATTATGTTCTATGTTTGAATTCTCCCAACACTTTTTATTGATGTCAATCTTCTACTTGCATAAGAGCTAGGATTTCTCTTTGTCATCTCCTATGTTTTAAATCCAACACTTGATCTAGGAGCATCTAGGATGTAAGAGCAATCTTGCATCACCCAAAAAATATTGTCTAGTTTTTCAATAAAGGTTATTTGACAAGGTTTCTTTTATGGCGGGGTTACTATTTTTAGTAAGTTTTCCTATGTGCATCCTAAAACCTAACAACTAGCTCCAAGGAGCAGAATGGGAAAATATAATAACTGAAAAAAATAATTATGTCAATATATTGTATCCTTTGGGAGATATTAATATTTTAGAGTTTGAAAATTATATAAAATGTTCAACTTGAATTTTGAACCTTTAAATGATCAAATGGGAGTTTGACAAGGTTTGATTATTTCACGATCTAGGAAAAGTATGGTGTATATCTCTTTAAGATCTTCAGTTTAATAGGGGGGAGTGGGGAGATCCATTGAATTTGTAATGAACCCTTTTCGGTCCATTTCTTGATTTTCTCTAAAACTCCCCTTTGTGAGTCTGAATCGTACTTAAGGATTGTAATTTGTAATGTTTCAACCTAAGATGTTATTGATTCCTATTTATTCATTACTGTTGTGTATTTATGATATGCTTTTATATTTGTCACTGAGTCTATTACTTTGTGTATTTGTCTCTAATCTGGCTGCTTGTATATGTTGATCTCCGGCTTGTTTATCGCTATGGGTGATTGGCTTCTATGAAGACTACATTCCATGAATCGCCACCTTCAAACGTACTGACTTTCTTCATATAATAGTTGCCGTTCATACTTAATTTCATTGCTTGTTAACTTCTTACTAATTTAGATACAATGTCAATTTAAATGATGATGTGCTCACCGTCTCTTCTAAACATGTCAGATTCTGATTTGTTGTTCTTTATAGATCCCTGATCGATAATTGATTTGGTCCACAGAGTCCATAAGCCATGAAGAGTTCTTATATTTTCCTTTCTCCTCTATTGATATGATGTAGAACGTATTCTATGTTGTCTCCCCATTGAGCTTGCTCTGTCTTTTGGTATGATCTAAAACGTATTCCTCCCTTGCAATGATACAATATTCATATATATACATGATCAAGATTAAGTGACGAGGTGTGATGGAATGGTCGCCTTTCATAACAAATAATAATAATGAAGAGTCACAACGTATCACCGTAATAATCAGAATGATGGTAATCATATTAATCATAACCTTCCATCATTATGTAATCTGTCTACACTTAACAATTCTTACTAATGGTTGTCTGTGATTATCGATGCTTGGTAACAGCATATCCGGACAACATTTATTTACTATTAACGTTGCCTTGAGTAATCCTTAAGTCCATACTAACTTCCATCGACCCTTATGTATTTTGTTAATACGGTGTTGTTGTATTTATCTTCTCAGTCCACTTCCCTCCCACGTCTCCAATTCGTATTTGCCATCGATGTACTCTGTCGAGACTCAATCCTATGCCGTCGGTGACATTGGAAGTCGACTATTTATATATTGTTATATTTTATATTTTATATTTTATATGATATTCTTATATTATTTTATTGTATTATATCATTTTAAAATATATTTTATATTATTTAATCACATATTATTTTAACAATATAATATACTATAATAATATATTTAATTTTATTAATTAATTTATTAATTATTATCATTTATATTGTTAATTATATATAATTATGATCTATATTGCTTTTTATTAATATTCACAATTATTTCAATAGTATATTATTATATATTATATATTAATATTTTAATAATATATTATTATATGGATTGATATTAATGATATTGATTATTATTATTAAGTAATATATTTAAGATTAATATTATAATAATGTTATTATTAATATTAATAATTATTAATTATTAATATTATATATAACAATTATTTGTATGAATTGATTCCATAAGAATTCATATATTTATTATTAAAATAATATTAAAATCAAGTTTACTCATTTGCATTGTCAATTAGGGCTCATGACAGAATTCTAAGACCAAAAGTTATGTCATCTAAATGTTACACTACTTTAGGAGGAAATGTTTTTTAAAAATCAAGATATTTTGGTGAATGTCAAAACCCATTTTGGCAAACTGTTTGGCATATTCCAAGGCAAGAGAAAGGAGAGAAAATATTTTGGCCACTAATCAAAGAGGCAACACCTTCTAGAAGAGCCTAAGGTGATTATACTTCCCAAGATAAAAAGGGTAGAGGGGTAGGATGGATCCATAAGTGTAGATTTGGCTCTATCTTGGCATTTGATGTAGGTGATATGTGTTTTGGTCACATGATTGTATTATGGTGTTGTCATTGTTGGCAACATGATCTATTGATGACAAGAGATCAAATTTACTGATTGTATTGAAGGATCAAATTGGCAAATCAACTAAATGTTCAGTCAATTGGTAAGAAGACAGTATGCAAGGTAAAGGCAACTGGATCTGGATTTGGAGATCGATTTAAGGTGTGTGATCATACATACATTATCTATAGAGGCATATTTGATTATATTTATGATCGCATCAATTACTTTGAAGAATTTACTAAGTTATTGAGGATGAAAGTGACAATGGCAGTAAGAACAAAGGACAAACAAAGTGAGTTTAATTAGATCAATCAACCAGTCATTTTTTAGTTAATAAATGTTTTATTTATGACTTAATTAATGTTGTGTTGACTTTGTTGGGTTGACCAATGCATTTTGGCATGAATAGTTTTGAATTTTATGTCAGTGGGTAAAGCATTTTTTGACACAAGGATGACTTGGAAAAGTTTTTGTATAAGAAGGATGAAATCGATTTTTAGGGTAATGATGAGATGATGCGATAGGAGGCTTTGATCATGCGGAGCTGAAGTAAGAAGTTGTTGATGTTTAGGTGGTGTTGTGTGTGAATGGTTTACTTGTTATGCTTCTATGTTATATTACCTTTTGCATGTTGGTTATTGTGGAAGATTATTGTTAAAAGTTTCAAATTTGTGGATGCACTAATTCACCCCCTCCCCCCCTCTTAGTGTCTTATAATACTAACAATTGGTATCAGAGTTTCTTCTTTGATTTTTGAGTTGTTCATCAAGTTTTGCAGTAATCTCATTGACTTTATTCAACAGATCATTTTCATTCTTCAGTTCTCCTTTTAATTTTTCATTCTCATTTCTTAGATTCGCATTCTCCCTTAGGGATTTTTCATTTTCTTCATTTGTATCATGTATATTTTCATGCAATGCACCAACCTCTTGTCTTGTCTTGAAAATTTCATCCTCTACAGCTTGCAATGCTTCATCCTTGGCCTTTAAGGCATCTTTTTTTCTTTTCCTTGCATTCTCTACAAATTAGAAAATCTAGGATCAATGGTAATCTATGAACAATACAAGAAATTATGTGATGATAACTTAGTTTTGAAAGATGAACAAAAATGCATAGAAGATAAAGGTTTTCATCATGGGGTCAACTATCCTGATGAATTTGAAGAGGATCATATCAGATATGTTTTAAGTAGAATCTTTGATCAGTTCTTGTGGCTAGATCGACCACATAAAATTACAAAAGAGGCAATTCATGATGTAACTGGTCTATGTTCAACTGATGAAGTACCTATTCTTTGCATTATTCCTAAAGAAGTTCAATAATTAGTTTGAAAAAATCCAAGTGGGATGGTCATGTGATGACTTTGAATGACATTGCAGATAAAGAGGTGAAATATGCATCTATGGTCATAGGTTACAAGGTCTACCATTCTAGTCAATTGAATATCATACCCGGTGGTGTTATTCATACATCATATAAGATGATTAAGGAAAACATTGACCACAGTCTAGTTGAAGTGATGAGAGAGAAGCCAATGTTGAATCTTGAGAAGATAAAAAAGGATAAGAGATAGAAATTCAAGTATTGTCAAGTGATTATGTGTTTATTTTTCTATTTACAAAACATGTTCCTAGATATCGGTGATATAGCATGGACTATAGGTACTCCATCTTTTATTCAGATAAATAACAACATCAAAATCTTAGGAAGCGAATTCACTAGCAAGTTATGGGGTTATTCTAAGACATTTTAGAAGAAGATGCTTGAAAAAGAAAGAAAACCTTATGAGATTATTGAAAAATACAAGTATACTATTTTATTTATGGTTGATACTGACACTTGTATAATGGAAGCAGTTGAGCCAAGGACCTCATGGTTGATGCCTATGAGTTATGAGGTGGGAAAATATATTATGGTTATATATGCTAAGAACCTGTTAGCTCAACTCATAGATCCCAAGACTCCAATGTTTGGGACATTTCAAAAGAAATCACTCCAAGTGCACAATGACTTGATGAAACCAATTATTGAGAAGAAAGTGAGAAAGGAAGTTGGATAGTTTATGATTTAGAAAGGATTTATAAAAGAGCAAATTGAGAAGGCTAGAGCCAAACATGTTATTGATAAATCTAGCATATCAAGTACAATAGAAGATGAAGATGTTGAAATTGGTAGTGCAACTAGTAGTGCCTCAACCAGTCAACAAACAAGAAGTGCTACTATTATGAAGAAGGAAAAAACCTCTCCACTTTCCAAAGAACCTAAAAAGATTGTTAAGTCTAAAAATTTACTAGCCAAGGAGACACATAGCACAGAGAAGGTAATAGGAAAAAGACATAAGGAAAAAGAAAAAAGATTTGAGAAAGTTGAAAAAGGAGAAATCGAAGGGACTGAATTAGAAAAAGAGTAGAAGGAACCTAAAGCTAAAGGCAAGAAATATAAAGTGGTAGGTTCCCCCGACACTAAGTCAATTAAGTTTGAAATAGACTTTAAATTGTTAGTTTCTATTGATGAGATTCTCAATGAAGTGAGAAAGTGGGGTATACTTGTTGGAGTTAACAAGTTATGATAAATTTGGTAAGAAGGAACAAGAACAGATTGAAGATGTTGTAGTGTACAACATGAGTAAGTTTAGCAAAACTTTGATGGAGTTAGGAGGAAAAATACCCACTTTCTTGTATAATAAACTTGATGTTAGGTGGCATGTTGTCATTAAACAAGACAAGGATTTAATTCAGTATGTTCTATTACAACTACAACCAAAAATGTCAAAAGAGGAAATGAAGAAGATACTTGCAGAGACAAGACCACTATTCAAAACAAAGAAGAGACTAACAAGACTCTTACGTGGTGAGTCTCTTGGAGTTCAGGATGAAACTAAAGAGATCCTGATGAAACACTTGGTAATGATTGAAGATACAAAGGATGAGGAAGATAAAGAAGAAAAGGAAAAATGAGAGAGTAACCCAGTGGTTACTCAAATAGATGAGGGATTGACTGTTGATGGTTTGAAGATCACACTTGATAAAATCATTGATAAAATGGACAACACAAGAGATATCCCAATTATGGAGATACATGATGAGCCTATGGATACAAAAGATCAACAAGAATCTGATGAGCATCAAGATGTACTTGAGGAGAAAAAGGAAGAAGAACCACTAAACATGGGTACTAGTTAGGCTATGACCAATGGTGAACAAGATAAAGTTGCTACATATGATTTTATGAAAGTAAAACAAGAGGAGGTAACTACAGAGAAAGAACAAGAAAAGACAACACCTTCATCATTGTCCAAGATGAGCATTGATGATGATGATATACCGATCAAGGGTCAAGTAGACTTAAGCATAATGAGCCCTAAAGAAAAGATCAATTTTGTAATGGAAATCAAGACTAAGGCCAAGAAGGATAAGCTCAAGTAGGAGGCACAAGTATTTTTTATTGCGAGAGATATATTTTCTAATCTTATGCTTGAAGTAAAATATGAGGACAAGGCTACTCTAATGGAACAATTAGCACATCTAGTCACTGCCACTGGTGATGATATGAAAATTTTGGAGGATGAAACTATTTCTAGAGAAAACAAGGAATATGTCAAGAAAAGATAAAAAAAAGTTAAGCATAATCCATTGTTGAAGACAGGGACACTCTTACATTGGTTGTGAACTGAGTAGAGGATGCACTTCTTGAAGGAGGTAAGACATTGAAGTCTATTTTTAATTTTTCCCATTTCATTAAAGATCTTGAAAATAAAAAGGGTGAAGCTCAACAGGAGCTGAAATTTTTGTCACAAAACTTTGACCTCATTCATATGATTGCAACATATTTTATAATTGAGGTAGGAAAGATAAATCATAAATTAAAGATTTACAAGGCATAACATGATAAAAGAATCAGAAACTTGATGGAGCTATAGAGTGGGTTGATTCGCAAAATGGATATCCTACAATGGAGTTTGGAGGAAGTTGAGAAATCCTTAACACCTCAACTTGTAAACACAAATGATGGATTTGATGAATTGACATATTTTGTTACATGAACAAATACTCATAATGGAGAATCTGCATAAATCATGAGTCGATGATTTGAAATTATTGAAGACTACTTTCAATGAGATATTTAGTAAAATGTAATAGGTTATACTACTCTAAATTTTAATAATTTTTTTTCTTTTTACATATCATTGTAACACCTTTGTCATTGTTGTCAAAGGGGGAGTAGTAGTAGTTAGAAAAATTTCTTGTAAATGGGACAGTTAAGAGTTAACCATGTGTCCAATTATTATGTATAGCATAGGGGGAGTTATGTATAGTATTTTGACACTTAGTCAATTTTTCCACACATTGCCATCAATGTCAAAGGGGGAGATTGTTAGCATTTGGTGTAGGTGATATGTATTTTGGTCACATGATTGTATTGTTGTATTATCATTGCTGGAAACATGATCTGTTGATGACAAGAGATCATATTTATCAATGGTGTTAAAGGATCAAATTGGAAAATCAACTAAGTGTCCAATCAATCAATAAGAAGATAGTATGCAAGGTACAAGGGACCAAATCTAGAGTTGGAGATCGAGTTAAGGTGTTTGATCATACAAAAATTATCTATAGAGGCATATTTGATTACATCTATGATCGCATCAATTAGTTTGAAGAATTTAGTAAGTTATTAAGGATTGAAGTGGCACTGGCAGTAAGAACAGAGGATAGACAAAGTGAGTTTGATTAGATTAGTCAACCAATATTTTTTAGTTAATAAATGTTTATTTATGACTTAATTAATATTGTGTTGACTTGGATGGGTTGACCAATGCATTTTGGCGCAATCTATTTTGAATTTTATGTTGGTGGGTAAAACATTTTTTGACAAAAGGCCAACTTGGAAATGTTTTTCTATAAGAAGGATGAAATTGATTTTTAGGGTAATGATACGGTGATGTGATAGGAGGTTTTGATCATGTGAAGCTAAAGAAAGAAGTTGATGTTTAGGTGGTGTTGTGTCTAAATGGTTTACTTGTTATGCTTCTATGCTTCTATGTTATAATATCTTTTTCATGTTGGTTATTGTGGAAGATTATTGTTAAAATTTTCATATTTGTGGATGCATTGATTCACCGCCCTCCCCCTCCCACCCTCTCATTTCCTTATAATACTAACAATAAGAAGGCCCATGTGGCTATAGAAAGTTATTTGTTGAATTTTTCAATCTCATTTCATTGCAATTAGTGTTTCTATTATTTCACTTTTCTATTTATTTCTTTATTGTGTTGTGTGTGTTTGATTGAGTCAGGGGAGTACCCTTCATCAAGTAGTAAAAGAGAAAAACTTCCTAAGTTTGTAAACAAATCATCAGATGTGAGGTAGTTTACACCATCACTATGATTGTAGGTATGAGAGATAAGTGAGGAAAGTGGCTCCATGAAGGAATTGTGGTGGAGGAATTAATGTTGGTGTGGCATAAGAGGGTTGTAGAGCCCTCCAATTACAAGTGCAAACAATACAAGAGGAGTTGCACAAAGGAGATAATATAAGAGCAAGAGATGAAACTGAGGATGAATTCAAAGAAGGACAATTTGAATAAGAGCAAGAAGTAGCTAGAAATATTGACAAGTCTAGGTTTTTTAGAACCATTTCCAAGATTGGAAAAAGGCAAAAGATTGAAGTTTGTATGTTTTCTTGAAAGCTTAATCTAGAAGAGTTGATCAATTGAATCAATTACATGGAAGAGTATTTTGAGTATAAAGAAGTAGAAGATCCTAAGAGGAATAGAAGATGAAAAGATAAAATAGCAAGATGGGATCAAATGGTAGAAAATTTGAAGAGATAATTCTTTCTTATTCACTATGAGCTTGGTTTGTTGAAGAAAATATAAGGGTTTAAGTAAGCAAGAAAAAATGTCACAGAATATATAGAAGAGTTATGTCAAGTCATTATCAAAATGGACCATTCTAGAGAAAAAGGAAAGAAATTTCTCCATTACATAAATGGGTTGAAGCCAAGTATTCAATAATAGTAGATAATGGTAAGAATTTTTATCATTGAAGATGCATGTAAATTTTCTTGGAAGGTAGAAGAGAAGCTAAATAGTAGGTTTGTGAGCAAGAAAAATGGAAGAGGTTGTGGTGGAAAGACTAGTGGATGGTCTTGTGGAGGTTGAAATGAAAACTAGATGAAGAATGATGACTCTAGTATAAATCAATTAAGTCAAAGGGGGGATAATTCATATCACCCTTGTAACCAAGCTAATGGAGATCAAAGAGGAAGGGGAAGAGGACACAGATTAGGAAGAGGAGGCTTTCATGGCACATATTTCCAATGCAAAACATCAAGGGAAGAAAAATAGGAGACTATAGGGAAATGCATGAGTTGCACACATAGATGAGGATGTTGAGTCTTCAAATTATGAAGATATTGGAAGAGGAGAGGTTCTTGTTACCAAAAGAGCATTGTTGAATGATGAGAAGGAACCAGTGCAAGATGTAATTGTAATAGTAAAGTTTGCAATATTATTATAGATGGTGGTAGCACTTGTAATATTAGTTCAAAGGAAATGGTTAATAAATTGAAGTTGGAGAGAATGGGGCATCTGAATCCCTACTAGATTTCTTGGTTGCAGAAGGACCACAAGGATTTGGTCAACAAACAATGTCTAGTGAAGTTCCAAAATTGGAAAATGCCATGATGAGGTATTATGTGATATTGTGCCTATGGATGTTTTCCATATGTTGTTATGAAAACCATGGAAATTTGATCATCATGTAGTACATTATGGGTATGCATATACCTATTCTTTGACAAAGGATGTAGCCCAACACAAGTTGAAGTCGTTGAAGGAAACAAAGGAAAATGTATGCAATAATACAAGAATATGTTTAGTTGATGGAAGGAAGTTTATAAAAGGCATGAAGCATGAGCATATTTATTTTTTCTTAATTCTAAAAGTTGATAAAGAAAAAGTAGAATATGTACCTATAGAAGTTGCATATTTATTGGATTATTTTTAGGATATTGTATCTAATAATGTACCTAATGGATTTATGCCAGGAAGAAAGATTAGTTATCAAATTGACTTAATTCTTGGAGCTAGTTTACCAAATAAGGAAACTTGTGTAATGACTCCAATAGAGAGTGAAGCGTTGAATAAACAAGTACAAGAGTTGTCACAAAATGGGTTGACTTGAGAGAGTTTGAGTTTGTGTGTAGTACCAACAATACTAGCACTAAATAAAAATGGAGAATGGAGGATGCGTACAAAATCTTAGGCTATCAGAAAGATTACCATCAAGTATATATATTTCTCTTGCCAAGGATGGATGATATTATGGATTATTTAAGTGGATCCATCTACATCACAAAGATAGATCTGAAGAGTGGCTATGGCCAAATACAGATTAGAGAAGTAGATGAATGGAAATTAGAACTCAAGACAAATGAGGGCTTGTATGAGTGGTTAGTTTTCCTTTCAAGCAAACCAATGTATTGAGCACATTCATGCAGCTCATGAAAATGATATTGAAATAATTTTTAAGTATGTTATTGTTGAATTGGATGATATTTTAATCTTTAATAAGAAATTAGAAGAGCATATAATTCATAGGGTTTTTGAGAAGTTAAGAGAAGAAAACTTATTGATTAAATGAGGAGTGTAGTTGTGTGAAGGAGTTATTGTACCTAGATTTGTTGTCTTAGTAGACGGTCTTAAAATGGACCCAAAGAAAGTGAAGGCTATCCTTGAACAGCCTACTCCAAGGATTTATGTTGAGGTAATATATTTTCATGGTTTGGCTAGTTTTTACTAAAAGTTTGTCAAAAATTTCAATACTATCCATGGGCCCCTAAGTGAAACAATTAGAGGGGATGGAAAAGAGTTTAAGTGGGTTGTGTGAGTGATGAAGAGTTTTGATTTGTTGAAAATAAAAGTTATAAAGTAACCTATTTTGGCACTTCTATATTTTATTAAGGTATTTCAAGTAGACTATGATTCTTGTGGCAATACTATTGGAGTTGTTTAAAGTTAGGAAGGTAAACCCATTTCTTATTTTAGTAAGAATTTGAATTATGCTAAAAGAAAACATTATGTTTATGGTTAAGATTTTATGCTATAGTTTAAGCATTAAGGAAGTGGAGACATTATCTTTTTCCTAAAGTTTTTTTATTATTTAATGATATTCAAGCTTTACTATATTTGAATAGTCAAGGAAATTTGAATTAAAGGCATTTAAAATGGGTTGAGTTTTTGTAGTGGTACAATTTTATTTTGAAGCACGGGAGTGGAAAGTCTAACAGAGTTGCAAATACCCTAAGTAGGAGGAAATAATTTTGATAGAGAAGTTGATAGAATTTGTTGGGTTCTATGAACTTAAGAGTTTGAATCTAGAGGATCTTGATTTTGGTGAGGCCTAGAGAGCTTGCATGGAGCCTTTTATTTTAGACAGAACCAAGAGGTTGGATTTTATAATCCAAGATGAGATATTTTTAAAAGGAAGACAATTGTGTATTCCAAAGAGCCCCATGAGGGGGAACCTAATCAAAGAGAAGCATAGTGAAGGATTTTCTTCCACACTTTATTCAAGATAAAACCATTTCTCTAGTTAGTGAACATTATTATTGGCCACAATTGTAGCAAGATGTTAAGAAGTTTGTGTAGAGTTGTAGAATATGTCAGATGGAAAATGAATCAAGCTCAATATTAGCATGGACTTTTTTATTGGTTTAACAAGGACTTAAGAGGACATGATTCCATTTTTTTGGTGGTATATAGGTTTTCAAAGATGAAACATTTTATTCCTTGTAAGAGGACTAAAGATATTATTCATGTGGTAGATTTTTTTCAAAGAAGTGGTGAAGCTACATGGTCTACCAAAGAGTGTAGTTTCAAATCAAGATACTGAGTTTGTTAGGTACATTTGGAGGACATTGTGGAAAAATTTAAAGATAGATTCAAATTTTAGTTCAGTGCACCATCCACAAACTAATGTGCAAATAAAAAAGGTAAATAGGAGTTTGGGAAGCCTATTTAGATGCTTAGTAGAGATAAACCCAAGGGGTGGGATCTGATTTTACCATAGGCACAAGTTGCATACCATAATTATATCAACATGAGCACTAATAATTTCCATTCCATATTATATATGGAAGTTGTCCTATAAATGCTTCAAAGTTAAGGAAGTTGGACAAAGGTTAAAAGATTACTACCAAAGTTGAAGACTTTACAGAACACTTGAAGAATTTTCTTGAAAAGATAATAAAACATATTAATAAGATGAATATTTAGTGCAAGGCTAAGGAAAATCTATAGAGGGGATATAAGGAATTTCATATTAGTGATGATTTAATGGTTTATTTGCAAAAGGAGAGGGAATAGGAACATATAATAAGTTGAAGATGAATAAATTTTGACCATGCAAAATCTTGAAGAATGAATGAAGTACAATTTCCAAGTGAACTTAATATTTCACCTATGTTTGATAGTTAACTTTTGATAGAGTATCATGAATAAAGTGCTGAAAATGAAATAATGGAAGCATAATGGAATACTCCATCACCTACTTTAACTAAGGAGGAGATAGACAATATTTTGGGTAGTTGTGTGGGTAGAAGCACAAGAGACGAGCAATATGAAGAGTACCTAGATAAATGGAAAGGATTGTTGGCATATTGATGACAAGTATGATGAAGTATGAAGAGAATGGTTGTCATTGCTAGAAAACCATTCAATTGGTGAGATCATTTTTGCTAAGTGTGAGAAGTTACACTAAATGGTACACGGGTCTAACCAAATGGTAAGTAGTATGCTAATCGATAAGCAACATGGTAATCGATAGACATGAAGGTAACTGATGAACATGAAAATAGGTGAAGGTTAGATAGGTAAAGTGAGAAGACTGGTAAAGGACAACTAGTGAGACCATAAACTGGTACAGGTAAAAGTCAAGACACTAGCAACCGGTCAGAAAGGTGAACAGGTATAGACAAAGGTTATTAAATAGTTTTACTTAATTATCCAAATCAATCACGATGATGGAAGATTCACCAAATCTAGATAACAGAGAAAATGTAGTACATTGTTCAAAGAAATGATTGAGTCAATTTATAGGGAATTTTGCATAGATCATTTTATGATTCCAAGGCATGTTTGACAAATAAACTTGAAGGAATATTGCAAATTGGAAATGACAACATATGTTATGATTTGGTCGTAATGGTAAGGATTTTTTTTTTTGAGTTAATTGAGGTTGGAGAAATATGTTTGGAAATATTGAAAAACCTAATTAGGTTTTACACTTGGCAGTGAAGATATTATATTAGGACATAGTTGCAAGAAGGAAAATGTGTTAAAGTTGTTGTTGTTGTGAAAAGTTGAAGTTGTGATAACAAAGATGTTTGTAGATATGTTATAGAGTTGAAGTCAGAACAAGAACATAGAATAAGAGATATGATCAGCATTGTAGAGTGAAAATTACATGTAAACTTATTATTACGGTATTCCTAATAGTTTCAACATGTTGTAAACCCCTTAACTAGGTAGTCTTTAGCATGACTTAATTGTAAATCCCTTAATAGGGTGAACACTATAATAGCGAGATTAAATCATTTGATAGGGTAGTCTATAATTGGACTAAAGATACTTCTAACAAGGTATTAGTCACTCTTGACAGGGTGACTCACCTAGAAAGTGACATATTGTAAGCTCTTAGTTAGGAACTCTTTTCTACTACAATGAAAGGATTGTGGGTGTCATCACCACTGTGGCTTTTCCCTCTGGCCAAGCTTTTCCAAGATAAAAATAAGTGTGTTATGTGTGTGCATGTATTGTCATTTGATTTATTTCACTTTTACTTCATACTTTTAATTATATGCTTCATGATATGGAAGTTTCTTTTATTGTTCTTTAAGGGTATCAATAAGAATTTAAAAAGTTGTATAAGTATTAATTCACCCCCCTCTCATTACCTATTATTTCCTACAATTGGTATCAGAGATTAGGCTCTCTAGAGGAAAATTTTGACAACTTGGGGAGTAGATCCAAGGAAATGGAAAGTTATAGGTATGAAAGATAGTTGGAGGCAGACAATGAGATGATTGAAGAGTTGAAGAACAAGCTAAGGGCCTCTTTAGTAAAAAGAAAATAATTCTCTAAACAAATAAGAGAAAATTTGGATAGAATTGATGAACTATATGAAGGAAGTGTTAACTCTAAGGAAGATGATGTAGCTATATTAGATTTGATGGAATGGAATAAGATACTAACTAAAGAAGCAACCAAAATTAAAAGAGAATAAGAAATCCAAGCTATTAGGATGTGTGAAGTGCTTGAAGGCATGAGAGTTACTAAAGATGCAAAAAGAACTACTAAAATTGCAAAGAAGAGTGTTGTGGATCTGATTAGAGAAAAGGATTCTATACTTCAAAGGTTGACACATGAGAACCATGTACTGAATAAACAATTAAGTTACACCATTGATGAAAACATACAAATGTATTCTAAAAAATGTAAGACTGAGGAAAGAAAATGAACAACTGAAGAAAGACTTGAAGATTGAAAGAGATACAAATGAGAAACTCAAGAAATATGAACAAAACATGTAGAATATTAATGAGAACTTGAATAATCAAATGTGACATAAGCATACTCCTGGCCTAGGATATACTAGTGACAACAAATTTGAAAAAGGAGAATCATCAAAGTCTAGTGTTGAGAAACAATCATAGGTTCCAAAGGTAATACTAGTCCACAAGGCAAGAATTATATTAAACCCATTTGCTACAATAGTGGAAATCTTGGCCATACTACTAATCTATGTAAAATAAAACCGATGAATGTTCCAAGAACTACTCACTTTGATGGTTTTTGTTACAATTGCAATAAATATGGTCATCAAGCTTATGAGTGAAGATCAAGAATTAGTAGTAGGTCATCTGAAGGGAGTTTCAATGGCTATTTTTACACATGCAACAAGTTTTGACACAAGGAAGAACATTGTAGATCAAGGGTACCATCACTAAGATTGCCTAACAAACTGGTGAGTGTTCTAAGAAGAGAAGGAAACATGAGTCTCGCATGCACTATCTATGGGAACTATGGACACATGGAGGTAAACTATAGAATAAGGAACCCTAGAGGCAATTCTGGACCCTAGAGGACAACAAGTATGACATTTTTCCATTGTCACAAGGTTGGACATCTAGCGAGAGATTGTAGGTACATGAACCAGTCACCAAGAAATGAAGAAAGGAAAGGTAAAAATATTGTCAATCCTAAAGAAATTAGGAAGAAGATGAAGACAATATGGATGAAGAAAGGTAAACTCAATTCTCCTGAACTAACACAAAGTTCCACAACCCCAGGAAATGTGGAGAATTCATCAACAAACTAAGCCTATTCTGGCTTAGGGCGAGCAATTAAGGTCAGAACAATCTGAGACCCCAAAAATAATGAGTGGTAATATCTATTTTCATAGTGAGATGCATTAATGTTAATTTTGATATATTACATTAATCAGAGTTGTTAAATACATTTGTTCATCATCAAATTTATCATTTACAAAATTTATGTGCTAATGCTACTTTTAGCATTAACCAATGGAAGTTGTAACTAGTGGAAGTTGTAATCGATAAAAGTATGATATCGATGAACTATATTAAATGTTTGTACCTGACTATTTGTTGGAAAACTCTTTGGGAAAATAAATTATATGTGATCCCATTTATTATTGACCTTGCATTTTGAAGAGTGTTTATAGGAGTAGAGAGCGATTACTCATTGTGATCGATTGTCTGAGTTGTTTGTGCTAAATACTTACAAATGATCAAAATATGAACATGAAAAACCTAGTTGAATTATTGAGAAGAGTGGTTGTCAGTTGTGAAGATATTTGGTATGGTTGAGATTCAAAGTAGAAAACTTATAGGGTTGTTAGTTGTGAAGATATTTGGTATGGTTGAGATTTAGAGTAGAAAATTTACAAAGATATCATGATATTAATGGTTGCGGCACCTAAATTAATCAAGATAACAAATGAGGCAAAACTGGAATATAAGTTATGTTCGGTGAAAGATGTGGAAGTAGATAAAACCAATGCCCTATTCCTAATTCCACCTCGAGTGTTACTAATTGAGGACATGATTAAATTCATTCACTACAACATTTTTGAATTAGGAGATGAGTAGATGCAAGAAGAATATCTGGAAATATGTGAGAATGGAGAAATGAAGGATGAGTTCAAACATCTTTGGATGAAGGATTTGATGCATATTCTAGACTTACCAAAAATATTCAAGGAGGATTGGATATGATATGTTCTAAGATGATTTCATGATCAATTCATCTTGTTGGAAAAACTGATCAAGACCAAAAAGGAGCTAATTCATTTGATCGCTAGATTCTTAGCAGATGGGGAACCATATACCCTAAGGTGAATATCGATGCTGATGGTGGAAAAACTCATAAAATAAAAACAAGATCACCGAACAATGACAATAGATGATATTGAAGATCAAGAGGTTCAATTTTCTTCAAATGTTGTTGGATACAAGGTCTACCAGTTGAGTCATTTGAACAATGTTCCATGTGGAGCTATTCATGTTGCATACATAATTATGAAGGAAGGCAATAGGTATGACCTAGCGGAGATGGTCAGAACTTATTTGTTGGATAATCCAAAGAGGATTTGGACCGACAAGAAGAAAGCTTTAAAATATGGATCACTATTGGTATGTATATTTTTCTATGTTCACAACGTATTTCTTGGTAAAGGTAATGTAACTTGGAAAATTGATAGGCCTGTACTATGTCAGATTAATGAATACATAGGTCAACTAGGTGAAAACCTAAATAATGTAATGTGAGGATACTTCAAAGACTTTCAAGATAGAATGCATAAAAGGTATAGGATTGCACCTCACATAGTAGAGAAGTACAGGAACACAATTTGTTTCCTAGTTGATACTGACACATGCAAGATTCAAGCAATAAAACCAAGAGTTTCATGGATACTAGCAATGGGTTATGAAACAGATGAACACTTGCTAACCCTACACATAGATGCATTATTGCAATTACCATTTAACAATACTACTAGTCTTATGCAAAGAGGAAGGCAAACAAGTTACAAACTAAAACATCAAAACTACCATTGGTGAAAGAAATAAAAGTGAAAAAAAGTAAGGAAGGTCAATCCTCCAACCCCAAGCCACTGGAGGCACCCCAACCTGTAAAAACAAAAACCTATGAGAAGAGTAAAACTAGAGGATAGGTTAAGGCCTCTCTAAGAAAAAGAAAGAAGTAGAACAAAAAAGGAGACGGTGAGAAAATATATTTTGATAAGGAGATTACAAACTTAGGCAAGTCTAGGAAAATAAGGTTCAAGATTCCTAAGACTACAACTGAACTTGCACAAGTAATTAGAGAATAGGAAATGATCGACAACATCAGTAACTTCAAGTTTTCTAGTTTATCAGATGAAGATAAGAAAGTAATTGGGGATGCAATTATATTTCATTTTCATAAATTCATTAAAGTTCCAAGGAATCTTAAAGTTCATATTCCTGATGAATTGTTTGAAGTAGTCAATGTTAGATGGGAAGCTGTAGTAAAAAATGAAAAGAAAGTAAGAGAAAGATCTCTCATGTATACTATTCCTCTATTGGTGTAATTAATTATTCACTAATTACACTTTACTTAAGTTTACTTAGGATAATGCATTTGCATATTAGTTTTCATTGAGACACCTATGAGTTTGCATTTCATTTTAGCACATGGTTAGGAGAAACTCCACTTTAGATGGTGATAGTTGTCATCTCATACCTCTTTGTGTGTGAGATCCACCTATAGTGCTCTTACCACATTATCATCCTCTCATTGATTCACATGTTGCACATACTTTGATGTACAATGGAGGATCATCCACCTTTGGTGGACATGTCATTCCACCTAGTGTGGTTGATAGCTTATCATCTCCTTATCATTTATTCTTATTGCATTGCCTATATATTCAAGAATTCCTACTTTGTATTAATTAATTTTTTTATAATCAATTATTTGATCATTTTTCCTATCTCTTTTGTGCTATCTATTGAGCTTCTAGATCTTGCCATTTTATTCTTTTCCTTAGGAAAATTCTTACAGCCTCATTTGACAGTAAAAGAAGTGGATGAAGAACTTGAAAAATAAAAAGGTAGATTCAGTCTCGGTAACAGGATAGGAAAATTATTAGCTGGAAAAAAGAAAGAAGTTGAAGATGAATCAGTAATAATTTGGAGAAGGATATTCAACTTAGACCAACCACTGGCACATGATACTACCAATAAATCTCAAGGAGATAAGACATTCATTGTGCATGAGCTAACATGAGGCATGTTAGGAAATGTACCAACACATATTGACCTAACCGAAGACACTTCTAATGATGAAGATGACATAACTCATACTCTTAATTCTCTCATTATTAGAGATGAAGTTGAAGATACACTACTCTAGACACCACTGAAAATTAATCCTATTGAGATTGACAAGGATGTAGTTGATACTCAAGTAAACAAAGTTGAAGAAGTATAAAATAACAAGGAAATTGAATAGGTAAATGAGACCACAGACCAACCCAAAGATAATGATAAAGAGGACACTCAAGATAAAAAATTTGAGCAGTAGCAAGAAAAATAATAGGAAAAGGAAACTGATAAGGACACATAGGGAGACAATAGTAGAACAGGGGAACAAAGTACCCAAGACACTACCAGTACACAACAGGTACCCCCTATAATAAATACCCTAGTCAATACTCAAATTGTTAATCTAGTTAATAAGAGGAAGATAGATGATAACAAACAAGGTGAAGAAGAAAAGACACAAAAAGATAGCACTCCTAGTGCTTCACAAACTACAACACAAGATATCAGTGACATAAAGAAAAGGAAGAGAATGGAAGAAGAATAAGATGGTGATAATGGAGAAGAAGAGGAAGATGAAGATGATCTAGAATTTTCTATTCTGAAGAAAGACTTAAATAAATTAAAACCAAAGGAAAAACTATTATTTTCAAAGAAGCTAGCATAAAAGATAGAGAAGAACTGGTATAAGAAGAAGAGGTATAAGAAGAAAATTATGAGGAAAAAAATTTATATTCATTCTGACTTAGTACCTAAAGTAAAGATTGATGAGGAAGAGTCACAAATTGATAAAATTCAAACCTTAACTAATGAAATCACAAGTTTATACCATGACATGGAAGAGGAGATGACAATGAGAGATGAGAAGAGGTTAGAAAAAGAAATGATGGAGAAGCTTCTACAAAAGATTAAACTTGAAAAAGTTGCATTATTTCAACTAATCATAGATATTAAGGACTCACTGCTTGATGTTGGTAAATTATTGACCAAGATATCCATACTCACTAACTTCATAGCAGACATAAAGACTGAGAAGGAAGAGATAGAAACTGAGTTGGCTACTCTTTCCAATCAATTGGACCCCTTGAAAAGTTCAATGATGGCTCGTACTTCCAAACTAAAGGAATTGATATTCAAGGAGGGGGAACTCAAAGCTAAAGAGGACAACATAAGAATGATACTACTAGAGTTACAAGGATTCCTAACTCCTCACATAGATATAATCCAAGCATACATCAAGAAGGTTGAAGCATTGATACATACTCCTGAGATTAGTACAACTAACAACATGGAAGAACTAGCATCTAGACTTCATGAACAACATATTGCACTATCATCATTAAAGGAGTCATGGGAGCACTCACTTGCTAGTGCTAAGGTACACTTCAAATCTATATTTGATAAGATGTAAGACAACCTTTTACATATAATTTTAATTATAGTCTTTGGCATTGTTGCCAAAAAAAGGAGAGTGTAGAGATAGTTAAAAAGGGGGAGTATAGTTAAAACAAGGGAGTATATTCTATAGAGTTTCAATGATTATCAAAGGGGGACTATAGAGAAGTATAAAGGACTAACCGATTCAGGGGTAGTATGTAACTACATGGAGTATGTCAATTTTCACAAGTATTTTCCATCAATGCCAAAGGGGGAGATTGTTGGCATATTGATGATATTTATGATGAAGTATGAAGATCATGGTTGTCATTATTGGCAAACCATTCAATCAGTGAGATCATTTTTTAGTGTGAGAAGTTACACTAACTGATACATAGGTATAACCAATTGGTATGCAATATGCTAATCGGTAAGAAACATGATAATCGGTACACGTGAAGGTAACTGATGAACAAGACAACATGTGAAGATCATACAAGTAAAGGGAGTAGATCAGTAAAGGAAAACCAGTGAGTCCACAAACCAGTAAAGGTAAAATTCAAGACACTAGAAATCGGTCATAAAGGTGAATAGGTATAGGGAGAGGTTATTAAATTTTTTTACTTAATTAGCCAAATAAGTCATGATGGTGGAAGATTCACTAAATCTAGACAATAGAGAAAATGTAGTTCAATGTTCGAGGAAATGATTGAGTCAATTTATATGGAATTATCCATAGATATTTTTATGATTCTAAGGCATGTTTGACAAATAAGCATGAAGGAATATTGCACATCAAAAATGAAAATATATGTTATGATTTGGCCAACGTGGTAAGGATTTTATGTTTTTGCAAGTTAACTAAGATTGGAGAAACACATTTGGAAATATTGAAAACCCTAATTAGGTTTTACACTTGGTGGTGAAGACAGTATATTAGGATAGATTTGCAAGAAGGAAATGTGTTGAAGATGTTACTGTAAAAATTTGAAGTTGCGATCACAAAGATGTTTTTAGAGACGTTATAGATTTAAATTCAAAACAAGAACATAACATAAGGGATCTGATCAGCATTATAGAGTTAAAATTATAAGTCAACTTATTATTTGTGTGTTCCTAATAGTTTCAACAAGTTGTAAACCCCTTAACCGGGTAGTCTTTAGCAAGACTTAATTGTAAATCCCTTAACAGGGTGAACATGGTAACATTGACATTAAATCCTTTGATAGGGTAGTATGAAATCTTACTAAAGATACTTCTAACAAGGTATCAGTCACTGTTGATATGGTGAGTCACCTAGAAAGTGACATATTGTAAGCTCTTAACCGAATAATCTTTTCTATTGCAGTATCACACCCAAAAATGCCCAATAAGGGAGACCAACCACAACATCACACCCAAAAATTCTCTAAAGACCTTCAAAAATGTAAATTACTAGAACCTAGAAAAAAAACCTAAAAAATATGAAAATTCTAGATTTTTTATTTTTCCTCAATTCTATGCCCCTAGATGCTCTAGATAATTTGGGAGGAATTGGGCCCCATTGCACTAATCTACTATAAAAAAAATGAGGAAATTTTTCTTCAATTTATTCCTTGGTTAACCCTTGCCCTGATGAGAAAGTTGTCTAGCTCGAACCACCTGATAGAGAGGACTTTTCTAATTTCTCAGAGTCTTTAGAATGACTTCAATGACATGGTCACATTGTAATGGACTAGGAGTAGCTAGATTCAACTCTATGGCTTGAATGTTCTTAGTATCTTAATAAATGTCCAATGAAGGAGGAAAATAAGGTCATAGCAATTCCACATTGAAAACTAGACATAGCCCCAAAAATGGTGGCAAATTAAGTTCAAAAGAATTTTCACCAACTTGCTTCATAATGGTATACGAGTCATAACAAAGAGGACGAAGCTTTCTGTTTGGTCCTTGAAGATTATCCTTTTGAATATGTAACCACACCTTGTCACCAATTTGAAACTAATGAGGAGTTCTATGTTGATCATGTTTGTCCTTATACTTCTTATTGCTCTACTCCAAAATCAAATGAACTTGCTATTGTAGGTTTCTAATCTTAGCAATGAATTTTTCTATTTTATCCGCCTCCTTGTCAACATTCAATGGACTATAAAATTACATAACAAGTAGTGTTATATCCATAGGTGCCAATGGTTGATACTTAAGACAAACCTCAAATGGACTATGCATTGTAGTATGATAAAGTGCACAGTTGTAGCTATGTTTCACATAGGATATGCTTTCATCCCATGTGCAAGGATGCTTGGAATGATACATTTGTAAGATATGAATAATCATTCAATTTACCACTTCTATTTGACCATCCTTTTGAGGATGGAATGTTGTGGACTTTGTCAACTTTGTGTCCATTCTAGCCCATAGTGAAGACCAAAAATTTCTAATGAATCTGTTATCCCTATTAGAGATAATAATTTTTGGCAAACTGAAATGAACCCAAACATGTTCAAAAAATAACTTGGAAGTCTCTTATATGGAAACCATATTTTTACATGCCACCATGATAGCCATGTTTTAAAACCTATATACCACCACATATACACAATAATGCCCCCATTTGGTAGTTAGAAATAAAACCATAAAATCCATTGAAATAAACTACCATGGTTTTTCAGCAGTAGGTAATGGAAAATATAGGCCCAACTTATGATTTTTTGGCTCTGTAATTGCACACACTACACAAGCTTATATGTATAGAATGATATCATGTTTCATTTTTTGCTAATAGAAATATTTTTGAAGGATAGAAGTAGTCTTACCAATACTATAATGGCCTGCAATATGATTTTGGTGTTCTTTCCATATCATTTTTATGTCGTTCTTTAGTGGGGACACATCAATGACCAACATGGAAAATCAACCAATCCTATAAGTGAAAATCAAAGAAAAACTTTCCTCCAACCAATTCACTATAAATGTCAACAAAATTAGGGTCATTACCATATAGTTGAGCCCAAGTTGTTGATTGATGGACACATGAATCCAACAACATTGTCAAACCTACAATTGGAGGCCTACTCAAACAATCTACCACTTTGTTATTGCATCCCTTTTTATGATGAATGTTGAGGTGATATTGTTGTAGATAAGTTGACCACCTTTGATGTCTTTCATTTTGCAACTTCCCTTGCATTTACAAGAATTAAAGAGTTTTAGAGTTTTATAAAATGTTTCCATTGTTTGTGGGCTTGAACAATAGCATACAACTCCTTGTCATAGGTGGGGTACCTACTATAGACACCAAAATTTGTCCAAATTTAAACACAACTACCCTTATCCTATCCTAGCCAATTAAATAAATA
This sequence comes from Chamaecyparis obtusa, assembly GCA_027943335.1. NCBI lineage: Eukaryota > Viridiplantae > Streptophyta > Pinopsida > Cupressales > Cupressaceae > Chamaecyparis > Chamaecyparis obtusa. The sequence continues at coordinate 14,460 of BSBK01012421.1, read as the reverse complement.
TTTATTATTTATTTGATAATCTTTTATCTTTACCTTATCCTTAATTAAATAAATTTATATTTATTTAATTAAATTCATCTTTATCCTACCTTTAGTTAAATAAAATTATATTTATTTAATCATCGTTGTCCCTTACCCTCGATTAAATAAATTTACATTTATTTAATTTTATTATATCTCATTTCCCAAGAGTTTAATTAATTCCTAAATTAATTAAACTAACCTAGCCTAAATCCCCCCACCTTTTTACTAAATCCTACCCACTAATTAATCCTTAATTAATTACCCTAATTTCTTGATTCCTACACCCATTAGCAATTTCACCTAATTTAAAATTCTCTCACACATGTGTGAGGACAGTTTTAAATTTCAAATTTAAATAAACTTATTGTTGACATAACTAATACAGTGATGGTAAGTGACTTTTTTAGTTGTACTGATATAGATTTGATTGCATGATGATCAGTTATTAGGTTGTCATTGATGTCAAGTATTGACCCAGTGTTCCTAGTATGTTGCTTAGTATAAGTATGATGATCAAGGTGTTTCGGTAAGTTTCAATTATAGTGATTCTTATGAGAGACTTAGGGATGTCTCTTAAAGTTAAATGCATGACCACTACTATTGATGTAGACCAGTAAGAAAGTTATGATCAGATGAATAATAATAGTGCAATTGCTAGAACAGGTAGTGACAGGCGATAGGTGATTTGATTGGTTTGTCACATCTTTGTTGTTTATTGTGGTGTGATTACAAGATATGGTGGACAATAGTGTGTAGAAGCTATGGCTACAATCACAACTATTTTGAGTGACCGATGTAAATGATAGATGACCAGTGTATATAAACAAAGACGTTACAGGTTGAAGTGTCTATGTTCTTCAGCAATAGTTGATGATGAATCTTTGATTAGTGATCAGTGTAGAGGTTGTGATGAATTTGGTTGAGTCAATCACGATCTGGTGATGTGTCTTAAATCTTGGAGGTGATGATCTAGAATCACATTGTTCGATGCTAGTGTGTAGAGAAGATTCTTGAGGAAGAAAGTGTTTGGGACAAATGTGTTTGACCCTATGACACAAAATTCTATGTAAAATCATTATATTGGCTGATGTAGTCTTGGAAAATTGTTTTGTACATTTAATTTTATTTTTTGGAGTGTTTTATTTGAGCGGGATCCTAGAAATTAGATCTTAGGGTTTGCTTAAGGCGGTGGAAGATTTTAGGGATTGATGAACAATATTTATGTGATGAAGTTGAAAGTTTTTTTGTGTGTTGATCGTGTGTTGGGTAAGTGTGGTGTAAAGTGTGAATTGCGAACAAGCTAGGAAATAGTTAGTTGTGTTGTGAAGAGATTTTATGCTTCAGTGGATCTAATCAAGCAAAGGTAGTGCTATTTTATAGATCATTCTCTCTATTGTTTCCTAATAGTTACAAAAGTCAAAATCCCTTAATTAGGTGGATCCTAGTAGATTCCTATTGTAAATCCTCTAACAAGGTGGTACATTAGTTTTTGTTTGAAGTCCTCTAACAAGGCTACTCTTAATAGGGTAAAGATCCTAACATGCCTGAGGTAAATCCCTTAACCAAGTAGAACCTTACAGTTATTTTGTAAACTCCTTACAAGGTTAAGCTCCTCATAGGGCATACTTCAGAAGAGTACATCATTTAGTGGGTACAAATCCCCATTTTACCCACTAAATTATGTACAAGATAAAACTTTGCCCGATTTGGGTTTCCACAAGATAAAAATTTGTGACAAGTGTTTCATTATTATGTGAATGTTCTTATGGTTATATTTTTTATTTTTTTTATTAAATATAATCTTGTGAATGTTGAGGTAAATTTTAAGAGGTTAAAAAGTTTCACAATTGGTAGATTACTATTTCACCCCCCCCCCCCCCCTTAGTAATCTAATCTTAGACTAACAATTGGTATTAGAGATTTGGTCCTCTGTTGTGGTGAAGCTTTGTAGATTGAGGCAAAGATCTGAAGATGATGAGAAAGGAAGGTCCTAAATTCACAAGAGAGAACTACTCACTATGGTGTGACCGAATGAAGCTCTATCTTAAAGGAAAGTGATAGGGATAACTTTAAGAAACCCCCTCCCGAGAAAAGGTGTAAAAACCTAGCAAATCTTACATTATTTTAGGGGGGAGATTTTCATATTGATGGCAAAAAAAATTTCAAAGTAGGGGAAAAAATTAGTTTGTATTGGCAATTTTTTCCTACCATAGGAAAATTCCATAAAATCTAGGTGATTAATTCATTAATGTGGGGGAAAATATATAATGTATGAGGCAAATTTTGTGCTTTTGAAGGAAAATATATATAATGTATGAGGAAAAGTTTTTTCTTTTGAAGGAAAATATATATAATGTATGAGGCGAATGTGTTGCCTGCAAATGAATTTTTTTTAATTGTATTGGCGAATATAATCTATTAATAACCACTTTTTAATAGTTGTCACTTGTCATGTGGGCCAATGTCAAATGGAAATTGATCACTGATCAAAGACATCACTTTGCATGATGTTATTAATAAGTGCGACCACTGTGATGTGCACCTAACATCCATCTACCATTTGATGACTATAGATCAATGGTTGAAGTTTTATTCCAGGTCTAAAGTCTTGAAGAAAACCTCAATCTTCTGCAAGTATCCAAAATGGTGCCACATATCCCTTCACCCATTCACCCACTTCTAATCAACATTAAATAAATGTCTTCTCACTGTCAGTGGCATTCTCTGTCTTTGATCTACTTTGCACACATGACTTCCAATTTGGTACTGACGATATTACCAATATACCAATTTTGCACAATCATGCATTTATGGGAAACATTTACAAAGATTTAATCATTTAAAACAACTGGAACTGGAAGAAAAAATGAATGAATAGGGTTAGAGAAGTAAATGTGAGGCAACCGAGGCTATTTATAGATAATCTAGCTTCTTTCTTCCTTAATTTGTCTTTGGTAGATAAATTGTTGTAGCTACCTCTACCTCTGCTATTTTTAACATTTAAAATAGTTTTATTATTATTTAGTAATTAATTAATTTTCCTCTAAAGAGTTCTACTTAGACGGGGGGAAAATCCCAAGTGTTACCTAGGGGCCAGGACCCTATGACCTAGTATTTTGAAATCTAAAATTAGCGAATGTTTTTCCTACAAATGAAAAAAAATTAATTGTATTGGTGAATGTTGAATATTATTTATTAATAACCACTTTTCAATAGTTGTCACTTTTCATGTGGGCCAATGCCAAATGGAAATTGATCATTGATCAGAGACATCACTGTGCATGATGTTATTGATAAGTGCAACCACTGCAACGTTCACCTAACATCCATCTATTGTTCGATGATTATAGATCAACAATCAAAGTTTTATTTTGGGTTGAAAGTCTTGAAGGAAACCTCAATCTTTTGCAAGTATCCAGAATGGTGATAGGTACACCTTAAATAAATATAAAGGTGACATGTATTGAAGTGAGGAAATTAATTATAAATTTTCTATAAACGGTTACTCTATCCACCACATTGCATAGACTTCTGCAATTAGCGTATATAGTGATTAATTTTTGATTGAAATAAAGAGGAAAGAATGGGTTTTTTATTAACTTTGAAGTAGTTTATTGTTTTAAAAATATTTTTTAATATGCTTTCCATATGAATGGACATTTTTCAAGTATTTAAAATGATTAGGTTTCTTTACCAATCCAGAGACAAAGCAAGTTTATATCTTTAACATTTAAAATAGTTTTATTATTGTTTAGTAATTAATCAATTAGTTGGATTAATTTAGAAATTATTTCATGGTTTTATCTCTATTTCATAAAACATTTATATTTTCACTTTACAAAATATTTAGTCCTTTAGAAAATGATATCTCTCGACTTATGTTTTAATTAATTGTCAAAGAAGACTGTGTTTTAATTTTAAAAATACTTAATAATTACATTGTATTGTGCATAATAAAACTGAAAAAAAAAATTTATGTTCAATCAGGATGATCAAAGATTGGCGGCTTAAGATCCATTTCCAACCGAAGTTGTGAGGGTTAGAAAATTTGGTAGCTATCATCTAGAAAAGTGACACGTGTCACATGAACATCTACGTGTCAATGTTGAGGGACCTACAACAATTTCCAATGGATACCTATTATTGTCAAGTCATTTGTTCAATTATAGAAGATTGATGATGTATGATGTATTCTAGGTGAAATGCAGACACAATACACACATTTTCCAAACTTCATCTCGAAATGAAACACATGTCATTTATAAACATTTAATTAATTATAATTAACTCTATTTTGGGGAGAGGTTTTAAATAATTAAAGACTTAAAAACATTCTAAAATAGTGACACATGTGATGGACAATAAATGATAAACATTTAATTAAGACTTCAACTATAGTTAAAATCTAAATTTGGTGAAACATCTAATTAACCGTAATAAACATTTTATTAAGTGTAATAAGCTATTAAGTTGAAAACTCTATTTTGGGCAGTAGTTGTAAAGGATTAAAAAGTCTTCAAGAACATATAGAAAAGTGACATGTGTCACATGTGATGCATCATTTTTCAGTCTTCAGAAAGTTGATGCAAATTGTAATTAATAATAATTTATAAAATTCTAATACGACTGTACAAATTGTGCCCTTTCGAATTCAAAATTTTTGAGGGTTTTGAAACTAAGGTTTTTAACTATAACACCTATTGGAAATAAGAATGAACTCAAAATTGCAGATAGATAGAGGTGAAACCTTAGGTGAATTCATAATATTTTTATAACATAGTACACTTAAAATTAATCACTTACCTTTGTGTCAATTGTAGTTGCCAATGTACTCAACAATCTAAAATTTTGTTATCGATCAGAATTGAGAGATCAAAACCAACCAAACCAAATTGTGTAAAATAACACTGATCTATGGATGTATTTATACAAACCCATTTTTGTGAATTCGATGGGAAGCTTATATGGTATATGAATATTTGGCAAATCATGCGTAATAATATGTCTTATGTAATGTTTGAAGCAACTATGGATCATCTAATAATTTTCTATGATTAATAGAGTTGGCAAAAATGGCATTGGTTTGAGACACACATCTGCAAAATTCCAAGAAAATTTGGGGCCTCCTCTAAATATATCTTTATAACACCATTGGCAAATTTAGGTCATCGATTAAGACAAGCTTTGGAAATTGTAGTTGAAATTTTTTAATTTATTGTGTCCAAAAATGGATTCGATTGGTGATATCATGAACGAAAGAGAGAAAATTACATAAACCAATGGGTGATGGGCCCGAGCATTCAACCCAATATTTATAAAGTTTAGGTGACACAACCAGCCTGATATACACATTTTATTCACCAAATCCCAAGTCACTGACATGAGACATTCACCAATCGGTGAATATTCATCAATTGGGGAATATTTGCCACTAAAATTATCCCTGATGAGTGATCAATATTGGGATCATGTGGTCACTAAGTATACTATCCCTTCAAGAATATTGACTATTGACCAATTGAATATCAGACAAGAACATACTTCTATTATGGAAGCTATTTCTAGTAATCTTTTAGATGCATAATTTATTGATGTCAAAGACTTGCATACTTCTTATGAGATGTGGGAGAAGTTGAAGACCTTCTATGGTGGATATCCTCATGTGAAGAAGGAAAAGGTTGATAGTTTGAGAGGAAATTATGATGAAATGAGGATGCAAGAAAATCAGAACATAGAATAATATAGTCAGAGAATCAAAGAAGTTGTTGTTGCTATCCATGGTTTTGGAGGTAATCTTTTTGAGGAGGATGTGGTAAGAAAATTTTTGAGAAATTTATTACCTCGGTATGCCATTATATTTTTAGCTATACAAGAGCTCAGATCTCTAGGAATTATCATTGTTACTCTTGATCCATTAATAGGGAAATTAACTACATTTGAGTTAAGAAATTATGACAATAGTATGTCAAAATTTGAAGCTTCTTGGAAGTCATCATTGACTCTTGCACCATGTCATTCCCAAATTTTCAATAAAAAACACACAAAATTTATTTTAAACATGTTAATATTACTTAAGTTGCATGTAGAAAAGGTCAAGTGATTACTATGTTCTCTACAGGGTTTACATCATCGATGAATTAAATGAATTCTTAAGAGTATCTAGTTAGAATCAATTGAGGTCAAGAGGAATCATGAAGGGATGTCAACATCGCTTGATAAGGTTACCCAATGCAGTTCAACTAGGTAACTACACTCCACTGGGTTCAATAATCTAAAGCTGATATATTACCCTAAAATGAGTTTATTAACAAATTTCAAATATTATGACGACTTCAATTACACTTATCAAATTATCCCTTCCTAAGGATTACTGACACATTAATAGAATTAATTAATTATCATTGTATGAAAATAACTCTGATAAAATATAGCTCTTAAACTCTACTAATTAGAGTTTGATAGAAATTATTAAATTTAACCTTCCTAGTTATAGTTAAGTTGAACCCTTATGTTGAATTAATAAATAAACCTTAACATACATATAGTCTCTTCATTTAAATAAAACCATATTATTATTTTCATTATCATTTAGTTAAACTTAATTAAAATAATATCGTAAATTCTTTATTATTCAGATTAAGAATGGATAACTTTATCCCCTTGTTTCACTTTATTAAGTGTAAGTCAAATTATAATTACCACCAATTATTAGTTAAATATTCTTATCAGTCCCAATCAATTAAATTAATTAAAAGGTTTTCTCCTAAGTAACCTTATTAAATTATTTGATTAAAAAGACCTAAAACTTCCAATCAATTTCTCACATGGGTAAATAATTTGTCATACATAACTTATCAATTTAATTAACTAATACATATTCTCCACTTAAAGTTCATTTCCTAAATAATTAACTCAAAACCCCAAATGTCACACTTAATTTACATCTTCCACTTCATGTTTTAATATTCCTAAATAAAAGAATGTGGGGTAAAAGTTTCCCACTAAAAGTCTTACCTCTAAAAATTTAAATATCAAATGCACTATTATTTTATTATTTTATTTTTTTCCAAACTCTAATAGGGTTTCCATAACAAGAAAAAGATATGAATTTTTTTTTTCATTTCCCATTTCCTATCTCTCTCTTCCTCAACCCTAATCCTAACATAGATTAGGGTTTGCAGAGGATTTCTCATTTTCACTCCTTCATTCCTCTTCCTTTTTTCTTCTCTCTTTTTTATGTGTTGCAAGATTAATGGTGGATGAATGGAGAATAATGAACTTCTCCAAACACCAAAGGAGGTTTAAATCTCTCTCCCCTTTTTTTTAATTTCAATGTTTATTAGTTTCTTTAAAAAAATAAAATAAAATAATAAATTAAAAAATAGGGGAGGAAGATGGGTTGTAACCCCCATTCCCTCCCGAATGCTCATGGTGGTCATTGTGGTTGACGGTGTCAGTCCACTGTAGAAACTTTGACCTTTCCATGTGTTAGGAATGAATTTTGAATATATCCTATGGGAGTATTAGTAGCCATTCTGTAGCAGTTGTCGTTGCATTCATGACTGTGATTGCAATTGATGTCAACACAATGATCTACTGAGATTAGTAGAGGAGCATACAGTGTTTGGATTAGCATATGTGGGATATTGGAGATCAGGCTATGCAATGTTGAGGATTTACTCTATGATATGTTATATGTTCATGGTTAAGAGTGCAAATAGTAATTCATTTATTCATGGAAGTTATGAGCATTTCATTGGAAGTAGTATTCAGGCAGTATTCTTGAGTAGCGGTTTGCAGAAATCAGATGATATCTCCTAATCGGGATGGAATCTGGTTATACACAGCTAGAGTGAAGTTGAATACATGTTGATAGTGACATGGATGATAGTGCAAACTTTGAGATCGCATGAGTTAAGAGTTATTCTAATTGGAAGCCAACAGTTTTGTGTAATTTTGATGTAACACATGGAAACTTTTATTTTTGTAATTTGGATGCCGACTCATTTGTAATTACTTGAGATTGGTATAAAGGAAGGAATGTTTTCCTTGTTGTAAAGAAGTGATGTAAGATTTAATGAAATTGTGAATGAAATTTTGAAAGAGAATTTGTGGAAAAAAGGTATGCGAGGTACAGAGATCTGAATCTGAGATCTAGTGTAGCAGTGAGTGTGGTTTGGCACAGTCAGAGAAGAGGTAACATATTGTTGAGATCAGTAATATTTTGATATTATTCTATTGAATAATCTAGAGATCATTTGGATAGTGTGTTCAGTGATCTTTCCATTGAAGTTGTTTGGGCAGTGAGTCCTTCTATCTTCCATAACTCCTAACAAGGTTAGAATCTTTTAGCAGGGATTCAAAGTCTCCTAATAGGGACTCATATGTACTGAATGTATTTCATAAGACTCCTAACAGAGTCCATCCTTTCACAAGGAATATTCATATTAGTGCATCTTTTTTGGGCATCATTCCCACCAGGGTTTACTCTTTGATCAAGAGGTTCCCTAGTCAACATATCTTGTGTCATTGTGTTATTGTGTATGAATATCTTTCTATGGTTGTTGATTACATTTCTTATATGGTTAAATGTTGTTGAAGTTGATAAAGGTTATAATTATCTGATAACTGATTCACCCCCCCCCCCCCCTCTCAGTTATCTTGGTGGACTTTACTTTCTAACAATTGGTATCAGAGCAATAGGTCCTTGAAAGAAAATTTTAACAGCTTGAGGACATCCATGGAAAATTTCAAGAAAGAAAGCCCTACATTTGATGGAGTAAATTTTGACAGTTGGAAAGAAAAGATGAATACACACCTACTTTGTTTAGGACTAGGTTATTGGTTGATTACTAAGAATGAGAAGACTATCATTGATGAAGATAATATTGAAACATGTACTAATGATGAGAGAGATCTATTCTTGTGTAACATACTTGCCAGAGAAGCACTTTTGTCAGCCCTTCCGGAGAATGAGTACAGTCAGGTAAAATATTTGAAAACATCTCATGAAATTTGGATAGCTTTCCACTCTACTTTTGAAGGTGATGAACATGCAAAGAAAGTCAGATTACATAATTGGATATGTGCATTTGAAGATATAAGAATGATGGAAGATGAATCTATTAGAAGCTATATTGGTAGAATGTTAGAAATTGTTGTAGGTATAAAATCTTGTGGAGGAACAAAGATAGAGAATGAAGTGATATGGAAAATTCTGAGGACATTGACTCCTACATTTAAGCAGTCAACACAAATGATTGAACAAGTTATACCTTGTACTTTGAACTTTACAAGAGAAACTCTTCCTGGAAGATTGGAAGAAATAGAGATGAACCTAAGGTTATCAGAAGACTTGCCTAGAATGGAGACAACATTTAGTGCTTTTAGTGTTTGCCCTACTTTTTCAAGAAGCATCAGTGTGAGTGTAGATTATGCTGGCAGCAATAGATCTAGAAATGAAGAAGACAAGAAGATTAAAGAAGGTATTGCCTTGCTTGTGAAGAGACAACCAGATGGTAAGAAAATTTTTAAATGTTGGACATGTCAAGAATATGGTCATTTTGCATCTAAATGTCCCAAGAGAGTTAAAAAATATAGAAACAATTTTAAGCCTAGAAGACCTAAGGAATGTTATTATGCAAATGATGAAGAACTAGAAGCTAGTATAGAGAGAACCTTAAGTGAAAGTGATATTGAGAATAATGATGATATAGGATTTGTAGAAATTAAAGAAGAAAATCTTGAAATAGAGGTTAAGGAAGAAAAAATCCTAGTTTCTCAAGTTGAAAAGAAATTTGATTGGATTATAGATAGCGATTGTTCACATCATATGACTGGAGACATGAGAAAGTTCATAAAGTTTAACAATTATGATGGAGGAGTTGTTAGAGTTGGAAACAATGAACTTTATTTGATTAAAGGTATAGGATTTTTTACTCTTGATGGAAAGACTAATACTGATGATGTTTACTTTGTGGATGGTTTGAAACATAATCTTTTGAGTGTTGGACAATTAGTTGATAAGGGATATCAAGTTTTGTTTACTGAGAAAACTTGTGTGATAAAAGACAAAGATAGAAATTTGATTGGTACTAGATATAGAACAAGAGGTAATGTATTTCAGTTTAATCCTACTGAGATGACATGTTTGATTAGTAAGATTGATGATAGTTGGTTATGGCATAGAATATTTTGTCATATAAATTTTGATAACATTGTGAAAGTGAGTACTACACTTGCAGTAAGAGATTTGCCTAAAATTATGAAGCCTACTAACATGATTTGTAAGGAATGTGTGATGGCTAAATAGAAGAGAAGTTCATTTCCTAGTAAGAAGTTTACATTAGCAGAGAAGTTGGAGATTGTTCATATAGACTTGAGTGGTCCTACAAGGACTAGAGGATTCTATGGAGAAAGGTACTTTATGATTCTTGTTGATGATTTTACAAGAATGATGTGGATTGCATTTCTTAAAGAAAAGTTTGAAGCATTTGATAAGTTTAAGATCATTAAGAATAAAGTTGAGAATGAATCTGGAATGAAGATTAAATGTTTGAGATCTGATAGAGGTGGAGAATTTACCTCTAGATAATTTAACACCTTTTGTGAAGTGAATGGTATTAAGAGACAATTTTCAACTCCTAGGACACCTGAACAAAATGGTATTGCAGAAAGAAGAAACAGATCAGTGACTGAAGCAGCAAGAGCTATGTTATTTGAGAATGACTTGGCAAAGATATTCTGGAGAGAAGTAGTGAACACAAAAATGTATACAATGAATAGAGTACAAATCAGAGAAGATAAAAACAAGACACCCTATGAATTATGGTTTGGACATGCACCCTCCGTTAAGTATTTTAGAATTTTTGGAAGCAAATGTTATATAAAGAGAGATGATGATATTGGAAAGTTTGATCCCATAAGTTATGAAGGTATATTTCTTTGATATTCTTTGAAGAGAAAAGCTTATAGATGTTACAATAAGAGAACTAAGACTATTGTTAAGAGTGCAAATGTTAAAGTTGATGAAAAGTTCAAAATTTAGGAAAGAATGCTTGATTATGAATCAGATGAAGGAACTCATCCTAGACCTAACATTGAGACTACTGAATTATTCTATGAAATTGATAGTGATTTTTTGAATGAAATCCACAGTGAGATCATTGAAGAATAGACACCTGAAGTGAGATCTGAAATAGTGACACCTAACAAGAATTTATCAAGGAATCATCCTGTTGAGCAGATTATTGGAAGCATAGACAGAGGAGTTCTAACTTGAAATAAGGTACAAGAATAATTATGTTTGATTTCTCAAATTGAAGACAGCTTTATATGTACTAAAATGAGCACCTAGAACTTGGTATGCAAGATTGGACAAGTATTTGATAAAATTGAGATTTACAAAAGGAACAGCTGATAGCAACCTATACAAAAAAGAAATTGAAAATGGTTCATTGGTTGTAGTTATTTTTGTTGATGATATTATTTTTGGAGGAGAAGATGAAGCCAATGATAAATTTGCAGATGAAATGAAGACTAAATTTGAAATGAATATGATTGGTGAAATGAAATATTTTTTGGGATTATAGATAACACAAAATAGTGATGGTATCTTTGTAAGTCAGAAAAAGTACTTGAATGATGTGTCAAAGAGATTTGGAATGGAGAACTGTAAACTAGTTGGAACACCTATGGTAAATGGACATAAATTATCTAGCATAGATGAGACTCCTGTAGTTGAATAGAAGAAGTACAGATCTATGATTGGAGGATTGCAGTACTTGACACATACAAGACTTGATATAGCACATTCAGTTGGAATTGTAGCAAGATTTCAAGCTAAACCTAAAGAATCACATTATGCAGCAGTGAAGAGGATACAGAGATATTTAAGAGGCACAATGGACTATGGATTGTGGTATGAAAAATATGACGATTTTACCCTATGTGCATATACAGATGTTGATTGGGGAGGCAGTGTTGATGATAAAAAGAGCACTAGTGGTGGAGCATTTTCCCTTGGAGGAAGATTGGTTTCTTGGCTAAGCAAGAAGCAGAATTGTATTTCACAAAGAACAACAGAAGAAAAGTATGTAGCAGCAACAAAAAATTGTAACTAGATAATTTGGATGAAGCAAATGTTGAAGGATATTAGAATAAAATTTGTTGAGCCTATTATTATACATTGTGACAACACCAGCACAGTGAGTATGTTTAAGAACCTTGTATTGCATTCTAAGACACAGCATATAGAGATTAAGTATCATGTAGTAAGAGAGCAAGTTGCTGAGAAAGAAGTTAGACTTGAATACATAAGCACAAAGGAGAAGATTGTAGACATATTTACAAAACCTTTTCCTAAGGATACATTTGAGTATCTGAGAGGTATGCTTGGGGTTATGCCCCAGCCTACTTTTGAGAAGTGATGCAGATTGTTGCATCCATCCAGTGGTATATGAGCCTTATCTTTCTTTTGGACTGGATATTGGTACTTCCTCTATGGGGGAGTATGTGTATCTGAGCTGAGTCATGAGGACTCTAGTGAATGTATTTTCTGAACAGTGTCTTTTGACATTGGAGTTGTTGTTGACATAATGATGAAATTTTTGTCATTGATGTCAATGGGGGAGAAGTGTACATGAAAAACCATTTGTACCATCTATTGGAGAGAACTAAATAGGAAAATGAAGCAAGATTTAATTAATGAAGAGGACTTGAAGTATTTTTCAGAGCAACAGTGTTGCAGTGTTGGATTTATGGAACATTGGATGTTTTTCATCTATGTTGCCATCAATGCCAATGGGGGAGATTGTTAGGAATGAATGCTAAATATATCCTATGGGAGTATTAGCATCCATTCTATAGCATTTGTTGTTGCATTCATCACTGTGATTGTCATTGATGTCAATACAGTGATCTACTGAGATTAGCAGAGGAGCGAACAGTGTTTGGATTAGCGCACATGGGATCTTGGAGATCAAGCTATGCGATGTTGAGGATTTACTCTATGATATGTTATATGTTCATGGTTAAGAACATAGACAGTAATTCATTTATTCATAGAATCTATGAGCATTTCAGTGGAAGCTGTATTCAGGCAGTGTTCTTGAGTAGTGGTTTACAGAAATCAGATGATATCTCCTAATCAGGATGGAATATGGTTATGCACAATTAGATTGAAGTTTAAGACATGTTGGTAGTGACATGGATGATAGCACAAACTTTGAGGTCACATGAGTGAAGAGCTATTCTAATTGGAAGCCAACAATTTTGTGTAATTTTGATGTAACGTGTGGAAACTTTTATTTTTGTAATTTGGATGCCGACTCATTTGTTATTACTTGAGTGTGGTATAAAGGAAGGAATATTTTCCTTACTGTAAAGAAGTTATGTAAGAGTGAATGAAATTGTGAAAAAGAATTTGTGGAAAGAAGGTATGCGAGGTACAGAGATCTGAATCTGAGATCTAGTGTACCAGTGAGTGCGGTTTGGCACAGTCAGAGAAGAGGTAACATATTGTTGAGATTAGTAATAGTTTAATATTATTCTATTGAATAATCTAGAGATCAATTGGACAGTGTGTTCAATGATCTTTCCATTGAAGCTATTTGGGCAGTGGGTCCTTCTGTCTTCATAACTCCTACCAGGGTTAGAATCTTTTAGCAGGGATTCAAAGTCTTATAACAGGGACTCATATGTACTGAATGTATTTCATAAGACTCCTAATAGAGTCCATCCTTTCACAAGTAATATTCATATTAGTGCATCTTTTTTGGGCATCATTCCCACCGGGGTTTACTCTTTGATCAAGAGATTCCCTAGTCAACATAGCTTATGTCATTGTGTTATTGTGTATGAATATCTTTCTATGGTTGTTGATTACATTGATTATATGGTTAAATTCTATTGAAGTTGATAAAGGTTATAATTATCTAATAATTGATTCACCCCCCCCCCCCCCCCCCTTCTCAGTTATCTTGGTGGACTTTACTTTCTAACACCATGGGGGCTACTCATGACAATTCCCACAACAGTGGCTTAGGCCAGTGTCATGGCAGTGTCACCCCACAGTTGTCGCCATGGGAGTGGCCCTAGCCACTACTGTGGTAGAGCCGTGGCCACAACCACCATAGGGTCGAGCCCTCCCCACCCATGGGGTAGGGTTTCCGCCCTACAACATCACTATTTTCTTTTAAATTATATATATATATATATATATATATATATATTTATTTATTTATTTATTTATTTATTTATTTATTTATTTATTTATTTATTTATAAACATTATACAATAAATAATAATATGTGTGTGTGTGTGTGCATATGTATATTATAATTATTTTTAATATAAATATTATCATTATGTGTGTGTATTATATATGTATATGTATATACATATATGTGTGTGTGTGTGTGTGAATGTATAACCAAC